>CM056497.1:53417152-53589173 GCA_029783415.1 Anisodus acutangulus
AATGAGACTCAGGAGCTTGTTGACATAGAATACATGTTGGTGAAGCATCAATTCTCCATTTGATCAATCTATCTTTTCTGCAAGCAAAGATACATAGTGAAACATGCCTTAGGCCTAGACTTGTTCTCAAACATTAAGCACTTCCACTGTATCCTTAGGAGATCCCCTAACAGTTGTAAATAGCATCTCATGATCATACTCTTACTCTGGCCAGCTGATGCATTTAACTGTAACCTAGTATCTCTAGAAGCCAATATCTTTCTGATCATTCAACTAGCTTGTTGAGGAATAGCGCAATCCCTGAACTGTTGGTCCTTGATATAATATGTATGGATTCATCTAATTCATAGTTTGTCACAACTTTATGTGCAAGATCCCAACAGAGTTTAGCCACAACTGCTTGATTCCACTTTTATAGATGAAAAAGATTAAGTCTACCTACTGAGATAGGACAACACACCTTTCCCATGCTATAAGGGATTTTTTTTGTGATACTCCTTTCCCCAGACCAAATATAACTCCTGCAATATCCATCAATTAGCTTCATTACCTTGGAGGGACTAAGAAATAACTGAGTCCAATAAGCTTGTACCCCAAACAACACAGACTGCACCCAATTCCACCATTACCTGTTCCAAGTATACCCATTCCACTGAATCATAAGCCTTTTGCAAATAAATTGTAATCATGCATCTAGCAGAAATGTTCTTTCTATTATAAGTTTTTACAAGCTCATGAGAAAGGATGATATTATCAGAGATCCTTCTCCAAAGAATAAACCCAGTTTGGGCTTCACAGATAATAGAGTCAATTACAGCATGAATTCTACCAACTAAGATCTTAGATATAATCCTATACTCCCTCTATCTCAATTTATATAATGTAGTTTGACTGTGCATGAAGTTTAAGAAATAAAGAAGACTTTTGAATCTTGTGATCTAAAACAAATTAAAGATATTTGTGTTGTTATAAATCATCTCGTTAAATATAAAATGTAAAGTTTTAAGGTTAAATTGTTGAGCAACAGGCTATTGGTCTAAACTCCTTGACACTTGCAGGACAGACAGTTTTAGGAACCAAAGAGAGAATGGTGCAATTCACAGCTTTGTGGAGTTTCCCCAGTACCAAAAAATTACAGAACTACAGCAGTAACATCATTTTTGATAATAGGCCATAAGTTGGCTTGTTGATGATTCTGGGTTCGTAAGTGAGGACTTAATATGATAAAGGGTAAATGAGCTAAGCTTGTTATGTTCTTTGTTATTGGTTTCTTTCTTGATGATTTCACTAAGTTTATTAGCTTACTCTATCTTTGGGATTTCAAAATTATTTTGAAAGAACTTAAGGTAATGAGAACGACTTAAGGATTCAAAGTGATTATATCTTCATCATTGACTTATACTGGATGTTCATGAGATGTTATCATTTATTTTGAAATGTTTCTCAACATTGTTTTAATTGTACTTATTACTTATATATTTTGCTATTAACCATTGTCCAGGAGACACTCACTGAGTATCCAATACTCATGCATACCTGTCACGACCCAAACCGAAGGGTCATGACGGGCATCCGGACCTTACTTGCCGAGTACCACTAATCATATATTTAGCATATATCCGTAAATTCGCATGGCCCGCGAGGCCACCACGAGATATCCTGCTGATATACAAAAATAATAGACTGGAAAAGAGCTATGTAAAGTCTTGTAACCAGAAGGACCCAACCTATATACATATACATACCAAGGCCGACAAGGCCAGACATGACTACTATACACAGGACATCTGTCTACAAGTCTCCAAAGAGTACGTGACATCATAAGGTTGGAATAGGGCCCCGCTGTTAGATAGATTTTAGTATTGTTTTAGAGTGTGTTTTAGGGAATCTTTTGTTTGTCTTTTAGTTGTTTTGTGTAGTATTATGCGTGTGTTGTGTGTTTTCAGGTTTTAAGCGATTCAGAAAGGAATAAGGCGAATTCAAAGAAAATATGTGGTCATTGAGGATAAAAATGCATATCTAGTCATAAGAAATGAGTCAAATCAGCCCTGGAAAGCTCGGGAAGATGTTTGAACAAAGTCCGGACGAAGAATGCTAAAGAGTCGCGACGCAACAAGCTAAAGGGCCGCGGCGCTGAAGGGCCGTGGCGCCCCTCTGGCAGTGAGAAAGGATGTTTCAGAAGTTAATTAGCGCCGCGGCGCCGACGACGTCGGGGCAATGAAAAATCTAAATTTAACAAGAGCAAAAAAGGTTCATTCTGGGAAATTTTCATGATATATATTGGGGAATTTTTTTTCCTGAAAGGATAACACTTGGGAGGCAAGAAACAAGAGAACAAGGAGCCATTAGAGACATCTATTGTTCAAGTTCTTTTCATTTTCTTTACTTTAATTCAGTTCATGTTGGATATTAAGTTAATTAATTTTCTTAGCATGTCTAGGAGCTAATTATTTTATTAGGGTTTTTCCGTCGAATCACTTGAAACTCTATTATGATTTAATGCATTATTAATGTTCTTCTTCATCTATTAAAATCTATTCAACTTGCGTTTATTGAATGAAAATTAATTGGCCTTTAGTTTTCATTATCTATATGATTTCAAATCGAGATCTGAAAAGGGAGATTTGAATATGCTATAGTTGATTAGACGTAGGTTTAATCTTGAACGAAAGAATCACGATTGCCTGTGTAGCATTTTAGGTTATTGAGCTTAATCCTCCTATGTGGTCGAACTTATCATAGAAATATAGAAAGTTCTCACTTTGGTTGAGTTTTTATATGTCCTAACCGGAATATAGAACATTTCTGTTAACCTGCTATCTTAATAAGAAGAAGAATCGTTAGTCTTGCATTACTGAATGATAGAGAGGAAAGTTGAGGAGATTGGAAACCCTAATTCCTTCATTATTGAATTAAACCTCGTGTGTTTTCATTGCTATTTTATTATAGAAATTCATGTTAGTTTGTTAATTCTTTAGTTAGAAATCATCACTTATATTCGTTAGTCAAATAGAAACTAAATATTAGTTAATTGGTACTTGATAAATCAGTCTCTGTGGACGAAACTCGATCTTACCGAAATTTATTACAAATTGCGATACGTACACTTGCGTAGCATCTAGAAATAACGCAAACAAGTTTTTGGCACCGTTGCCGGGACTGAAGTACTATCAATATCATAATAATTAATCTTATTTCTAATTTGGTTGTTCCTAGAACACATATTAATATTAATTTTTTATTTTTATTTTTTATCTACGTGCAGTGTTTGTGATCATTTTTAGGTAGCTGTGGTATATGCGAAGTACAAGAGGAGTAGACAACCTTGTTCCTCTGAATCCTGAGATTGAGAAAGCGTGCAAGCAGAATTGAAGAAACAAGAGAGCTGATATTTCAACCGAGGATATGGCAAATCGTCAAAATAATGATGCGTTGAATAGAGGGGTGCCAGAAATGGTGCAGGAGCAAGCTCAGAATCCCGCTGTGAGAAGCTTACGAGATTATATACTTCCAACTGTTACAGGTGTGCAGACTTGTATAAGACCACCAGCTGTGGAGGCAAATAATTTTGAGATTAAGCCAGCAATCCTGCATATGGTACAGAACACAGTTCAATTTGGGGGTTTGCCCTCTGAAGATCCACATATGCACTTGGCCAATTTCTTGGAGTTATGTGTAGAGATGACACCGGATTATAGATCCGGTGGATCTAGATCTGTTTTTATAGGATATGGATCTTCAAAATTTGGACCCGACGGATCCGGATCCATTTCTGACGGATCGGATATGGATATGGATATTGTATTTGAGATCCGTATCCGGTACAGATTCGACCCGTGAATCCATTTTTTATTAAATATATTCATGGTTGACGTTGAACCTAAAGGATCTACTGCGCGAATTTCCTGAGAAACGAAGTCATAGACACGTAGGTTCAGAGCTAGACCGACTATTCCAAGAGCACTCATCCATAAACCGGTTACTGGTACAAATAACATAAAGAAATGTAACCAACGTTTATTGGAAAAAGCAACCCCAAAAATTTGGGACCGATAGAAGTATTTTTTTATTTATAAAGTTAACCTAAATGATATATACAAATACATTTTTTCTTAAAGTGTGAGATCTAGAATCTTAAAAAATAAGACCAATTACATGTTACAATAAGTAATTAATGATAATCTTATGATGTAAACATTCCTTGCAATGACAATTTATATAACTTTTAACTCTTTTTTATTTTGCCTTAAAGTAAGTGTTAAACAAGGTAATATACCCGTGATATACACTGAATATACAGAAGTGTATATCACAGGAATACAGTGGACTGACCCAGCTTTCGGCAGATCACGAGGCCCAATCTCCAGAGCCCATCACGGAATACTTGGACAGATTGTAGGCATTGCAATCTTGTATATATGGTATATATATTTGTAGTATATTGTAGGGTAAATGTTACCTTAATTAGTGTTATACACTTACCATAATTGTATAGTTAGAATTATGGTAGAATAAGGTTTTAGGAATAGAATAGGAATAAGATTCTCCTATTTTGTAACTTGTATAAATACCTTTCAATTAATGAAAATAATCAAGGGGATTATTTCTTTCATGGTATCAAGAGACTAGGTCTAACAAAATTTTCTCTACCAAAATTTTGTCCCTTCGCCGAAACCCCCCCCCCCCCGGGTTTTCTCTTCCAAAATTCGTCTTCCGCTCTCCAAATCTCTCTTACTATTCCCAAATTTCCCCTCCTTCTTTGTTCTTTCAATATGTCTAAGAACAATTATCATCCTGCCCTCATGGTTTCTAACGTCAAGAACAATATTTCTATTGTGTTTGAGATGGAAAACGTCCAATATGCGATGTGGGCAGAATTGTTTAAAATTCACGCTATTTCCCATCAAGTTATCCATCACATAATTCCTCCCGCTACACCTCTTCCCGCGGAGGATCCTCAGTTATGGATTACTCTTGATTCTACCGTTCTCCAGTGGATCTATTCCACTATTTCGATTGACCTTTTACAGACGATTATTGAGCCGGATACCACGGCTATGAATACCTGGAATAGATTGCGTGACATATTCAAAGATAATCAACATTCACGTGCCGTCACACTCGAGTAGGAATTCTCCCTAGTTCGCATGGAAGAATTTCCAAACGTATTTGCATACTGCAAGAAACTCAAGGAGTTGGCGGATCAACTCCGTAATGTTGGCGCACGGGATTATTTCTTTCAGTAAGTTTTAAGTTAAAACGTTAATTAAGGGTTTGTTTAAGTCTATGCCTCATGTAGGAAGTTTTTTTCTATAAAAGCCTATTCCCTAATGTCCACATTAGTTAAGAGTTGGTAATATTTACCCGTATTAGGTGTTTACATCTAACAAAACAATTAATAAGAATCAACAAATTAAAAAGAAAATAAATATCATTTAGCTATCACTAAATTTAATAAATACATATACAATGCATATATTTTATACTCATTAACTTGTCGTAAACATTCGATATTGAGTAAACTTTTACGGTCAAAGAGCTGTGGGTCATATTATAATGTGAGATATTGTGTTAATGATTCTTATACCTACTCAACCACCCCGTTGGCATGCATGCCCTGTCCAAAAAAGTGCAAGTAAACTAATGTGAGTAGCATTCTCAATTAACTTTCAAATCATATTGTAATTCACCTTTCCCTTGACCACCAAACACCTCACTTTCTTTCTTTTGTTATTATTTTAATTGTACTATTTCTAACAACACGATATTAAAATAGGTATATGTCCTGAATTCGAGTCTCATTGTTATTCGTTATTAAAAAAAATTCACATGCTTAACTCATCATAAAGAATTAAGCTCGCATATAAGGAGGCATGTTGAAAACGTAATTTAAGAAAATATAAGTGTACTATCTCTAACAATATTTTAAGTTTTTAAACGAGATGTTCACACACTTCAATGTACTAGCTGAATATGCAGAGGTCATGACTATGGGTCTCATTGATATTCATTATAAAAAAAAAGACTTTCACGTGCTTAACTAATCATAAAGATCAAACTCGCACACGAGGAGGTATGCTAGAGGCACAACTTTGAATAAATATAAGTGTGATATCTCGAACAATAAACAGTAGAGTACTGAGTCAGAAAGTAAGGCCCAAGAAGGATCCAATGAATAGCGATGTACAAAAGCCCAAAGCCAATGTAGGAGAAAGCAAGTCAGGCCCACTCATTTTACAAGCCTGGACCAGTAAACATTGGGCCTACTTTGCTGCTAAACTTGTTCCTGGGGAACTCTGGGCTGATTTACATGAATGTTCCCTTTTTAGGTAATCATTTAGAGTTTGTCCTTATTTTTTAAAATTGTGCAATATAGTCTTGAAAATTATTCTTTCGAACAATGTTAGACTTGAGTTCAATGTTGGCTGATATGTATATGGCTCAATTTTAGAGATAAAACATTAGATTGTCTAACGTTTACAATAACTTACACATTTTAGATCGTGATTTGACATTTTCTCATAAGATTTTTAATTTGCTTAAAAATAATCTTTAAATAGTGGTAAAAAAAGTCCATAAATTACAATAAATTGAAAGTAAAATAAAAAAAAGGATGATTCACTAAACAACTATCTCAAAAAGAGACCAACAAAAATTTCTAGGAACTCTTTACTATATCCAACGTTACTATCGTATTGTCACGAAAAGCAAAGAAAATTACTTGGAATTGCTCGAACGTTTTGGGGATCTCAAGTCATGTCGTTCCTCGGCCTTGTGATTTGCTAGAAAATCAGGGATCGAGGTACAATAATGTATAGAGACATATAATTTTTCAACGAAGAGGTTATGAATTGATGATATGGAGGGATAATGTAATCAAATATCAATACTAAAGACGTGTCAAATGCACAAAAGTTTGACTATCAAAATGCAAATTGTGTTGCATAAATTGGGACAGAGGTGTACGTGTAAATAACCGAAGGGCAAAGTAGTAAAAGAACCAAAACAAAAACCGCGAGAATTGAAAAGAGAATATAGTAGAGAGATCCAGAGGCGCGAAATGGATTAACATTAACATTAACATTCGCCAACATATTTCCAATGTCTCCATAACACAGCAAAAAAATAAATAAAAATCACCACCTCCATATAAATAACCTTAATTCTTCCATTTTCTCATCATCTTAAAAAGAAAAAAGAAAAACAATTGTCACTTTGCTCTATTTAAAATCCTTCACTTTTTTCGTTTAAATAAAACAAACTTTTTTTAATACAGAGAAGTAGTCGTTACTGGAATATATGGCGAACGTACATCTGGGGGAAACTGAGACTTTTCCTTTTCAAGCGGAAATAAACCAGCTACTTAGTTTAATTATCAATACTTTTTACAGTAATAAGGAGATTTTCCTTCCCGAACTCATCAGCAACTCCGCTGATGTAAGTTCTATGTTGAATTATGTGACCGTCTCGTTTAAAAGTCGTTAGAGGATATTTACTTAATTATGTCATCGATATGTTTTTAATGTGCAAGACTGATTCATTTTATGGATCAAGCACGTGAATTGTTTTTGAAAATTGGCCGTTGACGCGAAGTTAGATTTTGAGTTTATAGGTTCTGAATCTCTGCTTGCTCCTTTATCCATTAAAGTATGGTTACTTAATTTAAAAGTAGAGGCGGAGCTAAAAAAATTAAGTTTATGCGTTTCGAATTCTAAAAAAGATAGCTTGAGTGGTTTAGAATGAATCACTTATATAAATTAAGTGAATTTTTCAACATAAATACAGGGGTAGATTTCAATTTTATGATTAGAATTTTAGAATGATGACCTTTTATACTAGTATTCGTAGTATTACTCTTATAGTTTCTTGTTCTTCTATTTCTACTTGATATTTGTTGTTTTCTATACTTTGATTATCGTATTCATTTGTTTTTTTTTCCTGACTGCTTTATTCTATTTTTATAGTATTTTTTATCATGACTTTTTATACTGGTTTGGATTGCGTTTGTTGAGGGTCTACCGAAAATAGTCTCTCTATCATCCAAGGTAGGGGTAAGGTCTGCGTGTACTCTACCTTCCCGATACCCCCACTTTATGGGGTTTTACTGAATATGTTGTTGTTGTAGTAACGTTAGAACGATGACTTAGAGTACTAATAACTAAATTTTAAATTCAATGTATGTACATATTGAATTTCTTAACCCAATTCACTATTTGAACAAAAACTAGGGGTTCAGCAGAATTCATAAATAAATGTGCTTCTACCTCCGGTCCTGTCTGCCGGTCCTATCTAAAAGCTTCTTAAGTTGTTAAGAGAGTATATATTTATTTATTTAATTATATTTTAGTTTTAATTTATCTGTTTGTTTTTACTATGGACTTGGATTTTTTTTGGTGCTGAATTTGTTGGATTTTTTGGTGGGAATTTGTATAGGCGTTGGATAAGATTCGGTTTGAGAGCTTGACGGATAGGAGTAAACTCGATGCGCAGCCCGAGCTTTTCATTAGGATTGTGCCTGATAAGGTGAATAAGACGCTCTCCATAATAGACAGTGGTATCGGTATGACTAAAGCAGGTACGTTCTCAATATTTGTAGCACAGACAAATTTATGAATTTAAGTTGTATAAGATTTTTTAACGGTTAACCTGTAATAACAGATTAATTACTGTTAGATGATATTAATCTCCCTTGGGGAGTCTTTCATTAATATCAAGGTATATATAGAGTACAATATTCATCCCTTATACAATATGAATCCTAAGCCTATTGTGAATCCTAGTCTTACCATAATTATATTTACACAATATATGAAAATATTCTAATTATGCGTAGGGAATATATTATTTCATATATTTACACGTTTACACACCCCCTCAGTCGGAGCGGGAGGAGGCCGGACGCTGAGACTGGATCTGAAGTCAAGAAATAACTGTCTGGGAAGTCCTTTGGTAAATATGTCTGCATACTGATAGGATGATGGAACATGTAACACTCTGACATGGCCTAACGCAACTTTCTCACGAATGAAGTGTAGGTCTATCTCAATATGCTTGGTTCGCTGATGTTGAACCGGATTATGAGAAAGATAGATGGCAGAGATGTTATCACAATACACAATAGATGCCTGACGCAAAGGACATTGAAGTTCTAACAGTAAATTTCTGAGCCAACAAATCTCAGCTACTACATTTGCAACGCCTCAGACTCGGCCTCAGACTCGAGCGACATAGGGTAGCCTGCCGCTTGCCAGACCAAGAAATCAGATTATCCCCTAAGAAAACACAAAAGCCGGAGGTGGAGCGTCGCGTGTCCGGACACCCTGCCCAATCTGCATCCGTATATGAAAGCAACCTGTCTGGTGCAGAGGGGTATAGGTGCAAACCATAATCAAGAGTGCCCTTAATGTATCGAATGATACGCTTAAGAGCAGTGAAATGAGACTCCTGGGGGCATGCATGAATAAGCACACCTGCTGAACAGCATAAGCTATGTCTGGCCTGGTGAATGTGAGATATCAAGTGGACCTCGCAAGGCTCCTATACGAGTAGGATCGAGACTGGAGCACCATCCATAGCACCGAGCTTAGATTTGGAATCAACCTGAGTAGGCACCTCTTTGCGATTCGCCATCTTAGCCTCAGACACAATCTCTTCGCATACTTACGCCGACACAAGAACATATGATTGGCGCACCTGGTCACCGATATCCCCAAAAAGTAACTCGGCTTCCCAAATCGGGCCATTGCAAATTTGGACTTGAGCAAGACAATAATCTCATTTTTCAATTCGTCGGAGGAGGCAGTAAGAACAATATCATCCACGTAAAGTAATAAGTAAGCAGTGCTACTACCTCGATGAAAAATGAAAAGTGATGTATCACTCTTGCTGCATACAAACCCAATCTGCAAGATATACCTGGCAAAGCGATCATACCACGCACGGGGGGCCTACTTCAGGCCATATAGTGACTTACGGAGACGACACACATAGTGAGGAACTGCTGGATGGGTGAATCCTGGTGGCTGATGCATGTAGACTGTCTCTCTCAGATCCCCATGTAAGAATGCATTCTTCACATCAAGCTGATGGATCGGCCAGTGTTTGCCCATGACAATGCTCAAAACTATGCGGATGGTAGCCGGTTTGACAACCGGGCTGAAGTTCTCACCACAATCAATGCCCTCCTGCTGATTTGTGCCATTAGCCACAAGACGGGCCTTATACCTCTCAAGATCCCCATTGTCTCTGAACTTGTGACGAAATAGCCACATACAACGAATGACATTCACCCCCTCAGGTCTAGGCACTAGATCCCACGTGTGCTGTTTAGTTAAAGCATTGAATTCTTCATACATAGCCGCATTCCAATTAGGGTCTTGTTTGGCCAATTTTGGGTTCTTTGGAAGTGGAGAGATGGTTTGGGCAGACAAGTTGAAATGGACTTTGGGTTTGAAGATTCCATGCTTTGAACGAGTTTCCATTGGATGGGTAGGGACAGTGGATGGCGGAGTGGTGTCTGAGACGGGGGGTAAAGCCGGATAAGGAGAAGGTGGGGGCGAAGCCTTCGGAGGCGCCGCGGCTCCTGGATCGAGAGTCGCGGCGCTAAAAGGTTGACATGCTTCTCTGAAGTTTGGGCGCCGCGGCTCTGACGACGGAACATAGGATGTGAGTTGTTTGATTATAAGGGGAGAGATGGCAGACTCGTCAAGAAATGAGTAGTCCTGTTTTTGGAATTTTGGAAGATTAAAAAACGGGAATGTGGTCTCGTCGAATGTGACGTGACGAGATATGTGGATCTGACGAGTCGACAAGTCATAGCATAGATAGCCCCTATGGTTCAGCAGGAATCCTAGAAAGACACATGGAGTGGACCTAGGAGCGAGCTTGTGAGGGGCGGTGGAGCTAAGGTTGGGATAGCACAGACAACCAAAAATCCATAGATGATCATAAGAGAGGATTCTATGGTAGAGGATTTCGGTAGGGGTCATATTGTGAAGAGTGCTAGTAGGGAGAATATTTAGAGTGTATTCTGACATTTTAGCAGCATAGACCCAGAAGGGTGGAGGGAGGGAGGCATGAATCAATAGGGTGCGAATCATATTGTTAATGGTGCAGATGATTCTTTCAGCTTTACCGTTTTGTGGTGAGGTGTGAGGGCAGGAGAAGCGAAAGACCATGCCATTAGTGGTACAAAAGTGGTGAAACATAGAGTTGTTGAATTCACGACCATTATCGCACTGAAATGATTTTATGCCTTTTCCAAATTGTGTTTGAATGAACTTGCGAAACTCAAGAAATTTGACAAACACTTCCGATTTAAATTTAAGAGGGTATAACCAAACGTAGTGTGAAAATTCATCAAGCAACACAAGATAGTATTTATGACCGAGAGAACTAGAGATATGAGATGTCCATAAATCGGCATGTATGATATCAAAAGGAGCAAATGTAACACTAGTAGATGATTTAAACGGAAGACGAATATGTTTGCCTAAAGAGCAAAAAACACAATTTTGGGCAAGTTTCCCATTACAAGCAATGAAATTGTTGCCTCTAAGAAAATTAAAAGCTGACTCTGGATGACCAAGCCTATTATGCCAAGTTGAAGAAGAAACAACCGCTAGAGTGACGGAGAGCAAGATCCTGGCAAATGAGGTGGAAGTGAATGGATAGAGATCCCCCGTGCTATTGCATCTCGTAAGAGGTGTCCCCGTATGAAGATCCTTCACAGTAAAACCAAAAGGGTCAAAATCCACAGAGACAGAATTATTACGAGTAAATTGGCGGACAGATATGAGGTTCTTAATCATGTGTGGGGCATATAGGGTGTTTTTGAGGGAGAATTGTGGATGGGGAGGTTGTGTGTATGAGGTACCATAACCCTTAACTGGAATGCGTTGTCCACTACCAACTGTAACATATTGAGGATGCTTTAAACTAAATAGTTTAGGAATAGTACCTGCAGACTGGGTGACGTGAGATGTGGCGCCTGAGTTCATGTACCAAGTATTGTCGCCGCCTGTTGCATAGAGGGTGTCTTGAACGCCCGACCCAACTCGGTGGTGTCATGCCGGAGGAGGGCTGCGGGACTGACCTTGCATGAAGTGGGCTCTTTGTGGGTGGGCGGGGCCTAACAAACGGGTAAGAATACGATTGTATGGTCAGCTGCATCGAATGGACTTAGCGCCGCTGCTCAATCAGCCGCGTGCCAGACGAATCGGCCGGCGAGCCGTGGCCCAGTTATTTTGCAATCTCTGTTGCTGCTGTTGGTTCTGTTGACCGCGACCCTTGCCACGACCACGACCTCCTCTACCGCCGCGACCTTTTCCACCATTGCCGCCGCGGCCCTACCGCTGTTGGGAGTTGTCTGGTGGCGTCTGATCTTGGGGTTGCGTGTCGACAGCTAACACCTGCTGGGCGTGCTCATCCTGCTTAGCACAACGGGTTTCTTCGAGCAACAATTGTGAGCGAGCTTTGTTAAAACTCGGTAGTGGATCTGCCTGTTGAATTATGGTGGCCAAAGTATCATATTCGCCCTTAGTAAGGCCAGAAATCATTTGTAGCACCATTTTATCGTCAGTGACAGGCGTGCCGATGTTGGAGAGTTGATCCGCTAGAAGTTTAAGCTGCTTGCAGTACTCAGAGACATTGGAGAAGTTTTCAAGACGTGTTTTGTTGAACTGTTCTTCCAAATACACGGCACGAGTGTGCTTGTTGTCCTGAAAAATTTCCTCCAAACGATTCCACAAGTCAAGGGCTGTGGAGTCAGATTTCATGATAGTAAGGAGCAAATCCTGAGAGATACTACCATATATCCATTGTTTGACGCTGGCGTCGAGACGATGCCAGATAGAATCATCAACCTCCGTAGGGCGCGGAATAATGTCATCAATATGGTCAAGCATGTTATAGAAACATGCATGATTGCGAAAAAGTTCAACCCAGGGAGAATACTGGTTGTTTTCTTGATTAAGAATAATGGGAATATGGTTCTTTATGTTGGAAACAGTAAGGGCGGGGTGAAACGGGGGTGATGACTTTGTGGTGGGATTTGTGGAGGTAGAGGCGTCAGAAAGTGTAGAAGAATCAGGGATAACCATTTAGAGAAGAGAAGAAAGGAAGAACAAAACCCGAAAAACAAGAAGAAAATCCGGGAGGGAATATATTATTTCCTATATTTACACGTTTACAATTACTATGTCGATCATGATAGTGCATGAATACTCAATATTTGTAGCACAAACAAATTTATGAATTTAAGCTATATACACAAATTGTATAAGATTTTTTAACTGTCAGTGTAGCTTAACCTGTAATAGCAGATTAATTACTATGTCGATCATGAAATTGCATGAACACTCAATATTTGTGGCACAAACAAATTTATCGATATGCACGGACAATATAAAGATATATTTATACTATCAATGTAGCTTAACTTGTAATAGTAGATTAATTACTAACCATGAAAGTACACAGACAATTTTAGGAATTTAAGATGTATAGATAGAACAGTGTAAAAACTTTTTTACACTACTAGTGTAGGTTAATCTGTAATAGCAGAGTAATTACTACGTTTAAGGGTTACCAATTAGATATGATCTTCTTTTTTCTGTTTTTAATGTTGTATTTCCTCACACTGACTATAATAGCAAGTTAAAATGCATCCCCTTTAATTGAATGTAATAGCTACAATTCGATCTTATAGTTGTTTCGTGGATGTCTGATTGGTGTATTGGCTAGTAGCGTTATGATCTTTAAAAAATATTCAGAAAAAAGCAAAAATGTAATTGTAGAAATGGTCATGTTAAGTATACAGATTTGGTGAACAACTTGGGAACGATCACGAGGTCAGGAACAAAGGAGTTCATGGAGGCGCTACAAGCGGGAGCTGATGTTAGTATGATAGGACAGTTTGGTGTTGGTTTCTACTCTTCCTATATTGTGGCCGAGAAAGTCGTGGTTACGACCAAGCACAACGACGATGAGCAGTAAGTCTGGGAGTCTCAGGCTGGTGGATCATTCACTGTCATGCGATGTCAACGGGGAGCCACTTGGGAGAGGTACCAAGATCACCCTCTACTTGAAGGAAGATCAGGTACCTATATGCAATAGCATTGCCTTTTTTTTTTGGGTGTAAATGCTGATTCTATTTATAGCTTATCGTGTCGTAGAGAGACCGAGTAGTCCATGAAATTTGTTGGCTTTTGGTATGTTGAGATCATTTTTCTCAAGCAAATATGTTTTTTTCTTTTGTACTTTATGCATGTGGAATACTTGGAAGAGAGGAGAATAAAGGATCTTGTGAAGAAACACTCCGAGTTCATTAGCTATCCGATTTACCTATGGACCAAGAAGACAACTGAGAAGGAGGTAAGCGATGATGAAGACGAGGAACGCAAGAAGAAAGAAGAGGGCGACGTAGAAGAAGTCGACGAGAATAAAGAGAAGGACAAAAAGAAGAAAAAGAAGATTAAGGAAGTGACACATGAATGGCAGCTAATCAACAAGCAGAAACCTATTTGGCTCCGAAAGTCTGAAGAAGTGACTAAAGAAGAGTATTGTTCTTTCTACAAGAGCCTAACGAACGATTGGGAGGATCCATTGCACTGGAAACATTTCTCCGTCGATGGTCCGCTTGAGTTCAGGGCGATCCTGTTTGTTCCGAAGCGAGCTCCTTTCGATCTCTTTGACACGAGGAAGAAGCTCAACAACATTAAGCTCTATGTCAGAAGAATCTTTATCATGGACAACTGCGAAGAACTAATACCCGAATACCTCGGATTCATCAAAGGTGTGGCGGACTCCGATGACCTTCCGCTTAACATTTCACGTGAGATGCTTCAACACAACAAGATCTTGAAAGTCATCAGGAAGAATCTCGTGAAGAAGTGCATCGAGATGTTCTTCGATATCTCCAAGAACAAAGAGGATTACAACAAATTTTACGAAGCGTTCTCCACGAACATCAAGTTAGGCATCCATGAAGACAGCCAAAACAGAGCTAAATTTGCTGATCTTTTGAGATTCCACTCGACAAAGAGCAGTGACGAAATGACTAGCTTGAAAGGCTACGTCACGAGGATGAAAGAGGGACAGAAGGACATCTATTATATCACGGCGAGAACAAGAAAGCTGTCGAGAACTCTCCGTTCCTCGAAAAGCTCAAGAAGAGAGGATACGAAGTGCTCTTCATGGTCGATGCAATAGACGAGTACGCGGTGGGGCAATTGAAAGAATACGACGTAAAGAAGCTTGTATCCGCCACGAAAGAAGGGTTGAAACTCAGAAGAGACAGAAGAAGAGAAGCAGAAAAAGGAAGAAAAGAAGAAATCATTTGAGAATCTATGCAAAGTCATCAAAGACATTCTTGGAGACAAGGTAGAAAAAGTGTTTGTATCAGACAGAATTGTGGACTCTCCTTGTGTCTTAGTCACCGGAGAGTATGGCTGGACGACTACCATGGAGAGGATTATGAAAGCGCAGGCATTGAGGGACACCAGCATGAGCGCGTACATGTCGAGCAAGAAACCGATGGAGATTAATCCGGATAACGGGATAATGGAGGAGTTAAGGAAGAGAGCTGAGGTTGACAAGAATGACAAGTCTGTTAAGGATTTAGTGTTGCTTTTGTATGAACCGCGTTGTTGACATCCAGGTTCAGTCTCGATGATCTGAATACGTTTTCCGGAAGGATTCATAGGATGTTGAAGTTGGGACTTAGTATTGAGGAAGATGAAGTTGATGGAGATGATAAATGAAATGCCTGCACTGGACGAAGAAGAGGGTGATGAAGAGAGTAAGATGAAGTTGACTGAGAAATTTAACATCAGTTAGCAGAACTATGTTTGGGAATATATATAATATTAGGTTGGCTAGGTGGTTCTTGTGGGTTTGTATTTGGGTATGTATAATGTAAGGTTGGTTAGGTGGTTTCTGTGGGTTTGTATTTAGTTTTGATTCTTCTCATTTTCTTTGTTGGCTCTGTTGTTTGTAGCTTCCTGGCTTGCGGTATTTTCTCGTACTCGATGTAAATGCAGAATGCTTCGTGTATCTGGTTGTATTTCATGTGCGTCTATGGTGTAGTTTCTGGCTGTCGAATACAATTCTCGCTAACAAAATTCTATCCATTCTTTCATATTTATAAGTTTTGTTTGAAAAATTCTCTAACATCTTATTTTATTTTATTTTGAATTTCTGATGAACCACAAAATTCGAGTAAACATAGTTTGAGTTCAGGAAGTAACAAACATCTCAATCTAAATTGAGAGTGCAGCTGAAGTGCCTGTAACACCACATCTATTGGAAAGAAAAGAACTGGCTGATAATCTAGCTTATAGAAGCTAGAGGTCTTACTTAAAAGATTTAAATTTCGTATTTAGTGAAACACCATTATATAAATTGGGAAGAAGGAAATATATCATCTGAGTTTTTGTCATCGGGAAGAAGGAAGTATCTCATCTGAGTTTGTCATCGCGCAATTGATTCGTTTCGCGGTAAAAAGAAGAGAACACACAATGTAGAAGGCTGGTTCATTTTGCTTTGAATTGATGTCATCAGTAGTTAAATATTGAACTCATGAATAACGTACCAAGGGTATGACCTAATAGTCGATGTAGTTGAAACAAAGACAACATTTACTAGGGTTCACATGTACATAGACAACATTTACTAGGGTTCACATGTCATCCGAGGTGGAAACGAATGACTTTCTTCATCTACACTTCTGGTCTTGTGAGTGGGTGCACGTATCGGGTGAAATAGTCTAGTTGGTCGGACACGGGACACCACCTTTATAAAAAGAACAAAAGAACTGACAATACCTCAACCCTCATGCTTTAGTTTATAATCGAGAAAAGCAGTGCAGGATTCAAAACTCGATGGACAATGACTTGCCGGTACCTTAAATCCTTAATTGTCATGCTAAATTCTGCTATTTACTGTCCATGAAATGCACATCAATTTGCATGGCACCCTTAATACAAGCTAATGCATAAATATCTATACAACCAGACTTGGTCAATCACAAACAAGAGATGGGAAAACAAAGAAAAACACAGATATTTACGCCGATGATCTGCAAGAAACTGTAAGTTGAGCCGCCTACACGCCCCAAAACCCATATATATTTCGGATAACGATAGTGTTTGAGCCAAGTTGCATGCGCCTTAACTAATTGGCAGAGTAGCTCCAATCAGAATTCTCTAGACTTGTAGTATGATAAATCATTTTCTCTTTCATCAACGAAGTATACTCTTGACAGTATCAAACGCATTCACTTTGACATTACTCTTACATCTTCTCTTCTCAATTTTATTTCCAGTTCAAGAGAAAGGGACAATAATAAAATCGGAGTGTGAGACTTTAACGGATAAGTTCTGACTATTGAAGCCAACTACAAGAATTGACAGATGTTTCTATAATTGGACTCAAGATTTAACTTAAGGTTTTCCAACAACTTACCCACAAGAATATCTGTCAGCAAGAATCTAAGCAATTTAACTTTCAACTCTAGTGGACAAGGTAGCAAAAGTTACTCTGTGCCTTCAAGGTCTTCAGTTACCAAGCCCGTGAGGAGTAGAGGATCTGATTCGTCGAACTTATTTACCTTCCTGTTTCAAGAAGATGAAGCACAGTTCAGTCGTAGACAGCAATATTTGCACACATGGTATCAAAAATAAAAACATGATCAGATCGAACAATTATAACGAGAAATCAAGAAATGATTATCTACACTGCGCAGGCAAATAATTATAATATGGAAGAATGCATTTCTTGCTACTTTAAAAAGGCAGCAAGAATATGTACAACTTCAGACAATTTGGAAAGCAACAAGAGTTATAATTGCTGTGAAGCTGAAATTGACAGTTCCATTAAGGAAATAGTTTCGTTGTACCCAAGCTGCAGCCTTCAAGTCCGATTCAGACATTTATTCAATCTTCACCCGTTGTGTAAACTAAACATCATTATAATGAAAGCAATTCCAAGTAGTTGCTACTGCAAATTCATTTTAAGTAAAAGCAAACCCATTGTAACTCAGCCAAATGAGTCCTTACTTTTAATTGGTAAATGTTGCGTTAAGCCCCACATCAAACTGTAGCAATTCCCTATTAGTGGAAGCTTTTATTATTCATAACACTGACATGGTTCTGATTATCCCAGAATAAAGACTTGTTTGGCCAAGCTTCCAAAATCTGCTTATTTTGAAAAGTGTTTTTCGTCGGACGTGCTTTTTGAAAAAGTACTTTTGGAGAGTAGCAGTTTGTGTTTGACTAATCTATTTGAAAAACACTTCTGCCAATATTAGAGCAGTGCTTTGTGCTTGGAAATGTTCCAAAGTGCTTCTTGGGAAAACTATTTTATTAGCTCATGAAAACAGCTTCTGCTACTACTCAAATGCACGTATGTTCCTAAAAGGTTGGCCATCAACTTTCTAAAATAAGCACTTTTTGAAGAAAACAAAGCCCTTTTGGCTTCTCAAATGGCCAAACAGGCTATAAGACAACAGTGTTGTTCTCAGTCAGTTATATGCTAATGCATCCTCACACCCCTTTCCCAAGGAAAAGGAAGAAACAAGCAAAGATGTTCATAGATGGTCCGTAAGATATGCCAACGTCGAATAATTTAAGTATCATACATAGGTAACGTGTATGTATTAATTGATATACATGCAATGCAACCATTTCTTTAATATCATTAGAATAGTTTTGCAACCATTTATCTTTCTACATAAGAATTAGGGAAGGAAAGCATAACATTCAGGAATACAAAGAACATGGACGAGGCAAGAAACACATTTTACTAGTCAACATATCAATGATAATGCTACTTTAGAAGAAACATGTTTTCAATATACATTCATCAGAGAATAGTTTAGTAAACTTACCCGCATGTTTTCTTATTGTGACCTAGGCCCTTACACCTGCTACACTGCATCTGCCGTTTAACAATGTCAAAAGCGTCGACCTTTTTCATCTTTGGTCTGCCAGGTGGACGTTTGGATGGTGGGGGAGTAATAATAACTGCCGAATCAAGTTCACCATTTGCAGGGCTTTCCAGATTAGGAACGGGGTTAATTGATTCAACATATGTTACATGGTAACTCTCGGTTGTGAAGTATCTGGAACAATAATCATATGGACTCCTTCCTATGAATTCGAAAACAGCAATAGCATGGCAACAAGGCATCCTGTTTAAGTGCCAACCTTTGCAACTACAATCCCATTGATCAATATCAACAACGTCAACAGACTCGCCACGAACTTCGAACGTGCTCCCATGTGAGGGTAATACTTGAAGTGACCTCGCTTTTGAGGTTTCGCTCTGAAGTTTTTCTTCCATCAATGGTGTCAATCTCGTAGCCCACTGATCGGACTCAACACGCCTAGTATAGATCAATTCCATTATCTTCCCTCGTAATACGTCAACCATTTGAGTTATTGGCAGCTCATTCACCTCCATTACCCAATCATAAAAAAGCTGCCCGAAATTGGATGTCAATAAACCATACCTTGCTCCACCGAAAAGGGCATTCGCCCAATGGTCGGGCTCACTTCGAGTGACCCAATCATATGCATTGGGCGAGATTGCTCTTATATTCTCAGCACAGCGTTCGAAACTCTCGAGCGTCGGGGCGCAAGCAGCAGTATATAAATCTTGGATCATAAGACGTCTAGCTTCGTGAGAAAACTGTCCTTGCAAATCGTTATTCAGTTTCTCCGCAAGATAGCGCAGGCAATAACCGTGGTGACACTCTTCCTGAAATATATCATGCAACGACTCTCTTATGCCCCTTTGGAAATCACAAACAAATGTTATCAGACAGGACATCGGGACAGCAGATTTAAGCTCCGAAAGAAACCAATGCCAGTTGTCGTTTGTCTCCTCATCTACAACCGCAAAGGCTAAAGGAAAGACACCATCATTCCCATCCACACCAACGGCAGCCAATAGCGTTCCTTGATATTTTGCATAGAGAAGTGTGCTGTCAAGGAATAGAAGAGGGCGGCAACCTTGTTGAAAACCGGATATTGAGGCATGAAACGATATAAATAAACGATGGAAGCTCGAGTCCTCCTTTGTGGAAACTATAGCAACACTACCAGGATTAGTTTCTTTAATTTTCTCACATAATAAAGGTAACTGACCGTATGCCTCTCTGTAAGAACCTTGAAGCTGCTCTCTTGCCTTCTCTTTCGCACGTCTTGCCTGAGAGTAGTTCAACTGAATGCCATATTCACGCTCGATATCGTTTGCGATATCCTTAGGCTTGTAATTAGGAGCAACCTTCAACTTTTCCTTTATTATATTTCCCATCCAACCCCTTGTGGAACGGTACCCAGCTTTTACTGCAGCTCCATCACATGTATGCTTTGGGTTCATCGTCTTAATACATATTAGCTCGGTGGTAGGCAACTTTGATGCGTATATTGACCAAGCACAACCTTCTGACTTGCATTTAGCAGTTACTCTGCGACTTTCATTTTTTTTGTATTTATAAGTGAATCCATGGGCAATTGAGTATTTATGTAGAGCTTCACGGAATTCGGAAAAGCTGTTAAATCTTTGCCCCACGCCAGTAATGGCTTTCTCCCACTGCATAGCTGCTCTACGATGCTTCTCATCATTGCTACTCGGATAAACACCTAAGGGACTAATATCAACGGGTGCTTGAAACAGATCATCAGGATGGATCATATCCACGGGGATAACAAGAGTATGTGCAGGCTCAGATACGTTGGTCCTGCTCGACCTTCAAAGTTAAACAAGTTATAAAAGATATTAAAGTTCATCAACAAACAAATATAGCAAAACAAAGCGCTCATCAAACGCATTGCGTAAAAAAACTGTACTAGTAATGTTGGGATTAGTTGGTGTGTTGTATTAAAACATGCATTGCATAATTTTTAAATAGTATTGAATAGGGTGTATTAGAATAGGAATAGTATTGGTATTGTTAATGTCATGGTTTACTATGTATAAGAATAGTACTGAATAGGGCGTATAACTAATACAAGCTATAAGATTCAAAGAAATACTCAAGGTGTGATATATGCATGAGGAAACAAAAGAAGCAGACTGAACAATATCTAGAAAGAGAAGTAGTAAATACCTACTGACAGTCACATTCGGAGTACTTCGAGCAACACCTTCTTCTACAATTATAAACACCTCTACTTGTTCAGAATCCTTGAAGAAGTTGATCATACGCTTGAGGTCCTTATCTTTAGATATTGTAATGAGAGTCTTCTTATTCCCAGGGAGAAAATACTTAATCGTCATTCCATCGGTCCCACACTCAAAGTTTTCCGCTACTTCTTGTTTAAAATCATTAAGAAGTGTCTGGTTATCGAGGTCGAGAGCATATGCCTCCCCGCCAACATATGTCAAGGACCCGTCATCATTGTTGGTAACAAAATCCCCTCCAGATTGACAAATGACAATTATTTTCTTGGAGGCCATCGCAAGGCCACATAAAAATTTCAACCAAATAAATTGCTCCAGCTAAACAAACATACCTTTGTCAACAACCCAAAAAATGATATTGCAACTGCAAAAAAAAAATCCCAATTCAATTAATAAAGTTGAAGTCTTTGGAACATTAAGAAGGGATAATCAAGTCACCAAAAGTATAATTAAGCTAAAAACAAGAACCCCAGGCAATTTTTTTGTTTAATGGGGCCATGGAAATCAAGCAACATTCACAATTTAACAAATGAAGTTTAACTCTTTGGTATGTTAAGAAGGTATAATCAGGTCACCAAAATTATGATTAAGCTAAGAACAAGAACCACGCAAGAAAATTTGTTTAATGGGACCATGAAAATCGAGTTACATTCCCAATGAAGAAGGTATAATCAAGTCACCAAAAGTATAATTAAGCTAAAAACAAGAACCCCAGAAGAAAATTTGTTTAACGGGACCAACAAAATCAAGCTACATGCCCAATTTACCAAATAAAGTTTAACTCTTTTTTTTTATAACCATGGTGCTAGGCCAGCTTCCGCGCACCTCGACTAATTTTTCAGGGCACCTACTTCCTCCCACCAATACAGGTACCAGGTAATTATGTCCATCAAGACTTGGACAGATAGGAAGAAAATCACCTAGAGTTTTCGCAAAATTGAACCTGAGATCTCATGGTTCTCGACCACTTCATTGACTAGGGCACACCTTTGGGCGTACAAATAAAGTTTAATTCTTTGGAATGTTCAGAAGCCATAATCAAGTCACCAAAAGCATAATTAAGCTAAACACAAAAACCCCAGAAGAAAATTTGTTGAAAATCAAGCTACATTTCCAATTTAACAAATAAAGTTGAAGTCTTTGGAATGTGAAGCGATAACCAAGTCACCAAAAGCATTCAGTCTCAAACAAGTTGGAGTCAGCTATATGAATCCCAAATTATTCATTTAAGCTCATTTCATATGATCGTAATTAGGCTAAAAACAAAACCCCATGAGAAAATTTGCTTAATTGGACCATGAAAATCAAGCTAAATTTCCAATTGAACACATAAAGTTGAAGTCTTTGAAATGTTAAGAAGCGATAACCAAGTCACCAAAAGCATACAACAACAATAACGCATCAGTCTCAAACAAGTTAGAGTCGGCTATATGAATACCAAATTATTCATTTAAGCTCATTTCATATCATCATAATTAAGCTAAAAACAAAAAACCCCGGAAGAAAATTTGCTTAATTGGACCATGAAAATCAAGCTACATTCCCCATTTAACACATAAAGTTTAAGTCTTTGGAAAGTTAAGAAGCTATAACCAAGTCACCAAAGGTCCAAAAGCCTACAACAACACTACTACTACTACTACTACTACTACTAAGCTAAAAACAAAAACCCCAAAAGAAAATTTGCTAATAGGACCATGAAATTCAAGCTACATTTCCAATTTAACATATAAAGTTGAAGTATTTGGCCTTAAGAAGCACTAATCATAAACACAGGCATAAAACAAAGAAAAATCCTAATCAAATAACACTTAATCAGGAACACATATCTAGCATAAAAACAGCTTAATTTAAAACAATAACAGATACTAGTGAAAAAAACACAACATGGGTCAACGTTAATTCAAGACAAATTAATGGGACAAATGAGGAAATTTTGCAATTTTTTTTCAAGAATTGAGGATAAAAAAATGAAATTAAGTGCTGTAAAATGATAAATAATAAGTGGGATTATTTTTACCTTTTAATTGTTATTATTTCAAGAACAGAGAGATTTGCATGAAATTCAACTCTTGGAGATGTGAATGGCGTCTACTTTGGCACTTCAGGTTGAGAGAGGTGAACGTAATTAACCCTAGAAAGATTTTAATTGACCACTTTAGCGCTCAAAACTTTGAAGAAAATGTCAAACTTCCCCCTCAACCATACACGACAAACATCTCTGCCCCCTCTTCTTTTTTATTGGTTAATTTCTTTTGTCTCATTAAAATATGAAATGATAGCATTTTCAGTCCTTACATTATTGGTAAATTCTATTTTTGGTCTTCGTAAAGTTATAATATATGACTCAGCATATTTAAGCGTAAAATATTTAAAATGTATGTTTTTGGTATCTTTATGTAGAAAATATGTTATATTTAGCTGCTTATAAATTTATATTATCATGAAATATGGAGTAACAATACAAATTTAACATGAGGCATGAGTAATTAGGTCATGAAACAGTTAATAATTTTGATAGATTTATAAATATGTACGAGTAAAGGGATAAAAAATGCACAATCAACTAATTGATGGTTTAATGTGTTTAACTAATTATAGGAACTGAAACCATAATTTATCAGTAATTGAGGGACCAAAGGTAATTTTATCTTCTGATTGTTATTGTCAGATTATGAACATCTCTGCCCCCTTTGATTTTTATTGGAGTTATCTCATTAAAATATCATTTGTTTAGAACACCAGTTATATAGTGATTATAATATAAAGATGTAATATAAATATCAAAAAATATTAAATTATTTAGTGCATACATTATGTTGCTTTTGGCGAATGTTTAATTTATTGCATTAAAAATGAGATATATATGGTATAATATAAAAGTTTATGATTTACAGTTGCTGTTATAACGAATACAACAACAAAATAACAACAACATATCCAGTGTAATCCCACAAGTGGGGTTTAGGGAGGATAAGATTTACGCAGACCTTATCTCTACCTTTGCGGGGTAGGGAGGTTGTTTCCGATAGACCATCGGCTCAAAGAAACGTAAGTCATTGCAGGATTGCAGGGAAAATAGGACAATAAAAAATAAGATACAAAACAAATGACGCAACATGGTAATACACACATGGAGTTAATGATCTACGCCATATCAAAAAAATATTAAATATTGTTAAAACCATGGGCGGGAATTAGCCCTTGACTGATTATATTGTCAAAACTTGACACATGATTATGGCTATGATTAGAGCATATATAGGCTGGTAATTTCTAGTAGTAATAGTGGAGTGTCAATAGGTAGGTTAAAATAGAATTAATTAATAAATGTGTGAGTCCAAAGAATACTTTGGCAGAGATGGGTTAGAGTAAGATAGGCTATAACACATCCCGTCCAACTCTTACATATTTAGTCGAACTTTTAGATGACTGAATTGAATAGTCAAAATGGAATTAAGGATAACCCGGTGTAATAAGATCTCGCTATGTTTTCGCGGTTTGATTCGTGGAAAAAAAAGACCACAAGGATCTGTTGTACCCAATCTTACCCTGCATTTCTGCAATAAGTTGTTTTCGCGGTTCGAACCCGTAATATTTCGGTCACATGATGTCAACTTACCAGCAACTTTACATAATAAAAAATGACTTAGTTAATAAATAAGTGAATTATTAACTCATTCAAATTTGATCGGGTTGGACAAATCATATTTTTTTGCTAATTTGGTCACCCCTAAGAACCAAACATGATTAGTGGTGGAGCCATATGTAATAAGGTGATTCAACAGAATTCTCTTTGTGGAAAATATACTGTCAAATAAACTAAACACAAGAAAAATATAAATTTTAGTAAACACAAGAAAAATATAAACATAAATCTTTTTGTATTTTAAATTTCCTAAACACAAGAAAAATATAAACTCAAATTTAGTTGTGGCTTTTTAATATTTCCCTAAATCTCCTTGAAAGAATTTTTGGCTCTCCCCATTTGAACATGACATAGATTAGGTAAGATTGTACATAGATCTCTTTAGTGATGCAACGGCTTATATCATCGTGCACCATTTGACCCATTGACAAGCTGTTGACATCCTTAGTCATTTTTCGTTTGTGTAGATAATATTTTATACTGTTAAATCATTTATAAGTAAGTTAACTTAATGTGTGATTTTGATTTTGATAGGAACGTAGTAGTTTAGTAGGTTGACTACTTGAACTTTCACTTTGTTGGTTCGGGTTTGAATCTCCACTTTATAATCCCCTTTCCATTTCCTCTTTTCCTACGCCGATGTAATAAAAAATATTTTTAAAAAATAAAATAAAAAATAATATGTGATTTTAAAATTTTGAAAATAAAATATGTTATCTACAATAACATGTAAAGACAATTTGAGGATGTAAAATTATTTTACGTTGACAGTGTATATTACTTAAACTCAGATAATATATAATAGAGACGGATTCATAAAAAAAAAATCTAAATTTCACATGTTATACTACTTTAAAGGTAGAGTTTATTTTAAGATTTAAAACTCGAAATTTTTAATTTAGAGTAAAGTAATTCGACAATTATAACTCTCTATGTGCCTCTCTGGAATATAACATTCATATGCCCATTTTCTTCCTCTCTTAACAGTTGTCCTTTTTGGAACTATTTCCTTTATTTTATTGAGCACATTGGTCCTCTTTTTCTCCTTGTTCTACAAGAAATTTCTTCTTCTAAACAACCCCCCCCCCCCAAACACCATATAATATTGACAAAAAACATTACTTATATAAATTGTCTCTGCATTCTAATCCTCATCTCCAAGTTCTCATATAATTTATTTGTTGATCATTTCTTGCACATTCCAACTATTTCTGGTCAAGAAGCAGCAATAAAGAAAAAAATGAAGTTACAGTTTCCTTCTCCTTTAATTTACTCATAAAATAATATGAAAGCTAAACTCTTTTCTCCGTTATTATTTATTGTTTTTCATAAACTTCTTCATCATTTTCAGGCTTTAATTTGTTTTGGTTTTAATTTTCTACAGAAAGTGTGGATTACAACAATAGTAGGAAACGGAAAGTAAGTAAATATTACAAATTGCTAGAAAGGATAAACTAAGGATTACAACAAACCGGAATCAAGAACGTTACAAACTTCTCGTGATTTGCTGAGTCGAGTGATGACACTCTGTCTTTAAGACAAGATTGCCCCGTATATATCTTTTTACGTTGTTGAGCAATAGTCTCTCAAGATACAACATCAACTTAACAAATGAGCAAAGAAAGCTCAAGTGTTACTCTTGAAGAACTTTGAGTATAATAAACTTGCTAGAGAGGAGAAGAAGATTTCAGAAAATTCTGTGAGTATTTCTAAGTGTTGAACAATTGAGCCAAATGCCTCAATTTATAGTGTAAGGAGATGACCCCTCAACTAGCCAACTAATGGCCTTCAATAGCCATGTAATTACACTTATTGAGAGGTTACATTTCAGCCATTATATGGCTGAATTCATGTGCCAAATAATGGAGATTCAATGCTCCAAAACCAGCTCAAAAGTCAAAACTTTTCATCTTCCCGTCGCAGCATTCTGCCTCCAAAGCGTCGCGGCTCTGTGAATTAGCGTCGCGGAATTCCAAATGATTCTACATCACCTGAATTTAGAAGGTATGAAACCAAATGAGCAGTTTTTGGTTGCATCACTAATTGAGAAGTTACCTCCCTTGTGGAATGAGTTTATGAGTTACTTAAAACTCAAGACAAAGGAAATGACCTTGGAGGAACTTATTATCAAACTCCAGATTCATGAAGATAATAAGAAGGCCTTGCATAGGGGAAAACAACTCGCTGAGGCAAAGGCAAATCTGACTGAGGCCAAAGGAACCCAAGCAAGAAACGCAAGTTTCAGAAAGACGGCAAGACCCAGGCGGCGGAGAAGTTCAAGGGAAACTGTCACCACTATGGGAAACCTGGTCACATGATCAAGGACTGCCGCAAGCTCAAGACTGAGAAACAAGAGAAGGCAAAGGCCAAAGGCAAGGCACATGCTAACGTCGTCAAGGACACGCTTCTTGATGACATGATTGAGGAGTTCTCGGCGGTGGTACTTGAAGCAAACCTTGTTGAGAATCCATGCAATGGTGGATGGACACAGGTGCTACCAGACACATCCGTTCCAATAGAGATGCCTTCTCCACATATACACCAATTACAGACAAGAATTTGTTCATGGGTAACAACGCTTCCTCTGACGTGCTGGGGGTAGGAAAGGTAGTCCTGAAAATGACTTTTGAAAAGGAGCTCACTCTGAAGGAGGTGATGCATGTCCCTGAGATTATGAGGAATTTAATTTCAGGTTATTTATTGGTTAATGTTGGTTTTAGGCTAGTATTTGAGTCCAATAAATTTGTAATTACCCAGAATGAAACTTTTGTGGGAAGAGGCTTCGTCTGTGAAGGCATCTTCAAAGTTAACGCCATGTCTGTAATGCGTGCAAGCAATAATATTGAAGCTTCTTCTTACTTGTTTGGGTCCTCTAATTTATGGCATCATAGATTATGACATGTTAACTATAAGTCCATCCAAATGTTGGTTAAGTTGGAGTTGTTGTCGTCTATCGACGTAAACCCTCAACATAATTGTGAGGTGTGCGTAGAGGCAAAACTCACAAAGATTCTTTTTTGATCCGTCGAAAGAAATACCGCTACTCTAGAGCTTATTCACAGAGATATATATGATTTGAAGTTTGCACGAACTAGAGGGGGAACAAGTACTTTGTGACATTCATTAATGATAGCACAAGATATTGTTACATTTACTTGTTGAAAAGTAAATATGAAGCCTTTGAAGAGTTCTGACGCTACAAAGCAGTAGTTGAAAACCAACTAAGCATGCAGATTACATCCATTCGTAGAGATAAAGGGGGAGAATACATAGCGCCATTTGAGGAATATTGTGCCGAATCGGGCATGTTGACACCCAATTTTGTCCCATCTTTTATGATTTTATTCGTAATTTTTAATATTTTAACGCTTTTAAAATAATTTTAAAATATAGGCATATATGTGTATATCCTCTTATTATTATTATTATTCGCATTTTTTATATCATTTGCATTTTTATCATAATCATAAGTTATCCGAAAATTCTATGTTATTTATTCTCGCAAAATTGCATCGCATTTACATTTTTTATTAAGCATTAAACATTTCGCAAATATTATATTTTTATTATTGTCACGTCGTTATGTTATTTTAAATAATTCACATCTTTTACAAAACAAAAATAATATTTTAATATTAAGCCCTTCTATATTTCTAACCCATTTAATCTCCCCTCACCCAAAATAAATCAATACCCCACAAAACAAAACAAACCCCCAATTTTCTACCCACACCAAAACAAGCCCAAAACCAAATTCCCTTTTATTCAAACCCATTTCCTTCCCCTTTATTTCCCCAATTCCCAAAACCCACAAAACAAAATCCCAAAACTTTTTAACTCCCAACCCAATACAAATTCCCCAACCAAATTCCAAAACCCAACACCCTTTTTCCAAGCCCAAATCGCCCACCCGAAAACCCCAACCTGACCAGCCCACTCCCCTCTACCCATACCCGAGCCCAATTCCCTTCCCCTTCCTATTTTATTCAACTCCCAAACCCCCAAAACCCAAAAATAAAAACAAAAAAAACGAACCCTAGAGGCTCCCAACCAAGCCGCCACCCTACCCCCCACGCCGCCACCCTACCCCCCTACACCCCCGCCTCACGCCGCCGACCCTACCCCCGACACCGCTTAAACCCATCACCTCACCAACACACCCCCAAAATCCTCAACACATGCCCCAAAAATCGATTTTGTCCCCTTTATTTTGAAATTCAAATTCGTTTTAAGGGGGTATGAGGGGTTGGAGGTCGAAGTTTGAGACCTATAAAACCCCCTTTATGCAATCAAGCTGGGGATTTTTTCGGATTGAAAAGCTTTTTTCTTGCTTAAGGTCAATTTTAATTTGAAATTTAGCTCTAAGTTTTGGTTGTATTGTATTTTGTTTATGTTGTTCTTCACTAAAAAATCCGAAATCTTCTTAAGAACACTTCTTTGTTCTTGCATGTGTTCTTCAACTTAAAGATTCCAAATATAGGTCGAAAATTATTGGTTTTGGTGTTGAAGAATCTGAATTTTTAGCTATTTTTATCTGTTTTTTGTTCCTGGTCGGGTCACCGCTGGTCAGTCATCACTAAAATCAGAAAAACAGAGTCTCATTTCCAGAAAAAATCAGAATTCAAAAAATCTACAACAAAATCAGAATTCTAACATTTCCGAGCGGATTCGACGATTCAAAACACGCCTCGGTTCGCTACCCCGGAAAGGGTAGACTCGTGCCAATTCTTCTATATTTCTTAAAGCTTATTTGATTGTGTTGTTTATGCTTGATTTAGTATGATATTTTGCTAAGTAATGTAGTCTTGATTAATTAATATGATAATGAGACGATTTTGCTTATATAATTGTATTTATGTTGTTGGGACATTTCTGATTTGGAGTTGATACGTGATAGATGATATTGCCTCGATTTGTTGGTTAGCTAATTATTGTCATTATCTTTAGTAAGGCATCTTGGGTTCATTATTAAGTGCAATACGGATAATGTAAGATTAATATGTGTTTGGAAGAGCTACGACGTGATTAAATATTCTTAGGACACTTAACGATTTGTTGATATTCAAAATTATTGTATGTTGTAGTTTGGTCGCTGCCTTTAAATCAAACAAATGAGCATACTTTAATTGATTCAAATGACGATATTTACATGTTATATTCTAGATTAATATGTGCAATTTTAAAAGGAATATATTATCCATGTTTAATATAATAGTATGTGCGTTTAGTTTAAGTTTATGAATGTTATGCTTCTTTAAGAATTAAGATTAGTCCAAAGGAATTTATTATGTATGTATACATAATTTATACATTGGTCTTCCTTGCCTCTTTTATTTTTGTTTAAATTTAGAACCGGTTGTGTTATCATATAGTCTTTCTTGGCTACTTTAATGTGCCAAAATCTGAAAAATAATGTCTTAAGTATATGTAGAATAGAAGGCCATGAATATTCATTCCTATGTACATTTAATGTTGTATATTTCGTATGTATGTATTAGGAATATTCATGTGTTGATATTTTCGTTCGCCTACTAATCATTTTCTTTTTCTTTTATTTACATGAAATGCATCGGGAGTAACGAAGAGTCTCGTTATGAGACTCATCATGACTTCGTCCAAAATGAAGAACCACATTCACATTCCTTGCATTCTCCGGCCTCGGAATTTCTACACAAATAGGGCGGGATGACATCATCATCCTCCCTAGTTTCCTCTTTTATTATTATTCTTTAATTTCGTTATTTCTATTCTTGGGCATGTAATAATTATTTTAATGCTTGTGTGATTGTTAGAATGCTTAGAATAATTAGGCATGAATAGATGAATGAATAGGATAGTCTAACTGCCGTTAGTTTATTTCTTAGGATCGTTTGAAATTGGAAACCAACCGCTAGCTTTATTTGTTTAGGACCGTCTTGTGTGTTCCAAACTTAGCCTCTAGTTACTTTGTTCTATTTTTTAGGTTCGTTATGCATGCTTTAATATCTTTCAAAAATAATTTGGCTATCTATTATTCATTTTTTTTTAATCCTAAAAAATAAGGTTTGCATTCTATCATATTTGCAACCTTGAAAGATTTTTCATAAAAAATTTGCTTCTTTTATTATTCAATTGCCAAATATGTATTTTTCTATATAAAATATAACTTCTGGGCAATGATGAGGCTTAAACCTTTATTTCATCCGAGATCAACATGTTTAGTAGGCGAGGTGAATTATATATTCGCAGCCACGACGTGATTATAGTGATCTTTTCTATTTCACCCGAGAGACCAACACGTTTAGTAGGCGAGGCAATCAAAAATAAACTACATTAGTCATATGTTTGCAGCCACGACGTGATTGGAATGTTCTTTTCAAAATTTAAGTCTGAGCCCTCCGCAATCAAAACATTCACTGTTTTGAATACAGATATAAAGTTATTTGTATTTAAATGTTTCTAACCGTTTGTTTTTGACAATTATGTGATTAAAGTAAATAACGATGAATTATTCCTCGGAGTTTATTTATCTTATTTCTTTCTTTAATTCAGCTTTTATCCCGCTTTGTATTGTAATATTATTTCTCGCACTTATGTAACTATTGAAATGCTTAGAATAAGCAAATTTAGGATTAATTCATAGGTTAGTTTCAAACTTAGAAATCCTTCGCTAGTTTAGTTATTTTAGGCTCGTCACGCTTACTCAAGATTTTTAAAACAACTCTTGTCATCTTTTATTTGCTTTATTAATCATACCGAATAAGTTTATCTTTGTCAATTTACAATTTCATGATTCCCAAAATTTTACTTCTTTGATAGTATAAATAATTTATTGTCACAAATGCATATTTTTCAAAACTTTACATGTATTTTTCTTTTTATGTTATCTGAATACGCACCTGTATAAAATGCATCATTTACTAATTATTTGCAAACATCTTTTAATCTATTATACTTGTAAAACATGCATTTTTCTAGTAATAATTAACCTGAGTTTTACCGGATAACCGCAAGTTAGCGGATCTTAAAGGATGCCTAATCCCTTCCCTTTAGGATAATAAAGAACCCTTACCTAGAATCTCACTAGTTTCGCAGATCTTAAAATTGGAGTTACATTGCAGCACTTAGTTTAAAATTTAGGTGTCCTAATTCACCGTAAACATAATTAGGTGGCGACTCCTCAACCCTTTTTACCCAGGAATCACCGGACACGTCCGCGCTCCGCTCTGACCCGAGCCGGGTCGAAAATGGGCGCTACAGGGCATTGTTCATCAAACGATGGCTCCATACTCACCTCAATCGAACGGTGTTGCTGAACGCAAAAATCGCACATTGAAGAAAATGATGAATGCCTTGCTCATCAATTCCGATCTTCCCCAAAACATGTGGGGAGAAACTGTCCTTACCGCTAATACGATTCTTAATAGAGTTCCGCATAAGGGTAAGGACAAAACTCCATATGAATCATGGAAGGAAAAGAAACCCACCTATAAATATTTAAAGTTGTGGGGTTGTTTGGCAAAGGTCGAAGTTCCCAAGCCAAAACAGGTCAAGATTGGGCCTAAGACTGTAGATTGCATTTTCATCGGATATGCAATTAACAGTAGTGCTTATCACTTCTTAGTGCATAAGTCAGATATTTCAGATATCCACAAGGGTACAATCATGGACTCAAGGAATGCTCAATTCTTTGAGGATACATTTCCTAGAAAGGGAAAAGACATAACCTATCGCAAATAAAGTTATGAACAAAGCTCTCAGGAACCAAGAGTCGTTGACTGCTCGGATCTAGATGGTTCAGATCTAGTGGATGAATATCCAGAATCTAGTGTTCTAAATTCTCAGAACTTAGAGACTCCAGAGATGGAACCGAGGCGAAGTAAAAGGGCCAGAAAAGATAAATCATTCGGTCCTGACTTTGTAGCTTATATGGTTGATGACGAACCAAGGACAATTGCTAACTCCAGAGGCACCATTATGGAAAGAAGCTATTGAGAGCGAAATAGACTCCAACCTACTAAACCATACTTGGGAAATGGTTGATATTCCTCCGGGAAATAAACCGTTGGGTTGTAAATGGATACTCAAATGGAAGTATAAAGCAGATGGGTCTATAAATAAGTACAATGCCAGGTTGGTAGTCAAGGGATATCGACAAAAGGAAGGCCTAAACTATTTTGACACGTACTCCCCGATGTCTAGGATGACGTCCATACAAGTATTCATTGTGATCGCAGCGTTGCGTGACCTTGAGATACATCAAATAGATGTCAAGACATCCTTCTTAAATGGTGATTTGGAAGAAGAAATTTATATGGAACAACCCGAGGGGTATGTGGTTCCAGGGCAAGAGAAGAAAGTCTATCGACTTGTCAAATCTCTGTATGGGCTGAAACAGGCCCCGAAGCAATGGCACGAAAAAATTGATAGTACTCTACTATCGAAGAGGTTCTCCATTAATGAATGTGACAAATGTGTCTACACGAAAGGTAACTCTGACTCGTTCGTCATGATATGCTTGTACGTAGATGACATATTGATCACAGGAAGCAGTCCTAGCTTGATCCTAGAGACTAAGAACATGTTGAAACAATGCTTCGACATGAAGGATATGGGTATCACAGATGTCATCTTAGGGATAAAGATCTCTAAGACGTCTGACGGACTGGTCTTATCCCAGTCTCACTACATCGAGAATGTGTTGAGAAAGTTTGAGATGTTTGACAGTTCGCCTATGAAGTCACCAATGGATAGAAATCAAAAGCTTGATAAAAATGGTGGTGCACCCGTATGCCAGGAGCAATATGCACTTGTGATTGGGAGTTTGATGTACATAACAAACTGCATCCGACCTGATATTGCTTATGCAGCCAACAAGTTGGCTAGGTTTACCCGTAATGATCATTGGAAGCCATTGAATCGGGTACTACGATACCTGAAATACATGCTAACTTACGAGTTGCATTATTCGAGATATCCATTTGCACTAGAGAGGTACAGTGATGCAAACTAGATATCTGATTTAGAGAACACCAAATCCACCAGTGGGTATATATTTACAATTGGTGGTGGGGCTATGTCTTGGAAATCCTCTAAGCAAACTTGCGTTGCTCGATCCACGATGGAATCAGAGTTTATTGCTCTAGACAAAGCATGAGAAGAAGTTGAGTGGCTTCACAACTTCTTAGAGGATGTCCCTTGTTAGGACAAACCCGTACCTTTTGTAATGATCCACTGCGATAGCCAGTCGGCTCTATGAAGGGCATGTAGTTCTATGTACAACGGCAAGTCTCGTCATATTCGACGCAGACATAAGACCGTTAGGCAACTAATCACCACAAGTATAATATCCATTGATTACATAAAATCAAAGGATAACATAGCGGACCCACTGACAAAGGGCTTACCCAAAGATCAGATGTTCTGCTTGTCTAGGGGAATGGGCTTAAAACCCAAGCTATAAGGACCAATACGGTGGTAACCCAACCTTACTGACTGGAGATCCCAGGAATTAGGTTCAATGGGAAAACTAAGCTGTAAAGGTTCAGTTGAGCGCTTCGGTGGAAACATGAGCACATCGGATAGTGATTTCTGTAAAGAAATATCAATCCAAAACTGTTTCCGCGATACACATTAAGTGCTATCTGCAGTGTGGGTAAATGTTAAGTTTTCAAAACCTTTAATGATCCTCAACGGTTGAGGTTAGATTTGGGGAAACTTTTAATGGTTCCTAACACTTGTAAAGTGGGATATAGCAGGATACCTTGTAGGAGACCACCTACTTAAGTGCAAGGACATGCCGCCTCAAATGAACGCACTTAAGAATCCAAGAAGTGTCCACAGTCACAACGGACAAAACATTACGAAGAACAGAGTAAGGGACGTTGTTGTGTTGGTACAGTTGACTTGGCTTACACTAAACACTGACGGTTCAAGATATCACGTTCACCGCGCAGTAAGTAAGTCCGATGGTATTCAACTATGGAAGGTTCAAAGCTGAAGTTACCTCTCCTGATGCAACATCGATCCGCTGATAGATTGCTGGAAAAAGCACCATGTGAGTGCGCCAAAATCTCTTTTAAGAGGGGATTGTTGGAAATTTACTAATGTGGAATTAAGTTTATCCCATTATTTATGGCTCGAACAATTTGGGCCCCGCACGTCGGAAACATCGTTTCCATACACGTGCACACGTAGTGCCAAGTATCGCAAATTTCATTAGTGAAAGAGATATTGGTACATAAGTAATATATTTGAGACATAGAATGATGGGCGGTAATTGGCCAAATGAAAAGTATTCCACATTGGTAAACGAAGGAAGAAATGTAAGATGAAATGAGTCAAAAATCATCGCGGAGCCGTGAAGGGCCGCGGCGCAACACCGTCGGAGTTGCGACGCTAAATGGTGGTTTGGGCTACTGGAGCCGAGGAGCCGCGACGCTAATTCACAGAGCCACGGCACTTCGAAGGCAGAATGCTGCGACGGAAAGATGGAAAGTTCTGTCTTTTGGGTTGGTTTTAGAGCATTGAATCTCCATTATTTGGCACATGAAGTCAACCATTATTTGGCTGAATGTAACCCCTCAATAAGTGTCATTACATGGCTATTGAAGGCCATTAGTTGGCTAGTTGAGGGGTCATCTCCTTACACTATAAATTGAGGTCTTTGGCTCAATTGTTCAACACTTAGAAATACTCACAGAATTTTCTGAAATCTTTTTCTCCTCTCTAGCAAGTTTATTATACTCAAAGTTCTTCAAGAGTAACACTTGAGTTTCCTTTGCTCATTTGTTAGTTGATGTTGTATCTTGGGAGACTATTGCCCACGAACGTAAAAGGATATATACGGGGCACTCTTGTCTTAAAGACAAAGTGTCATCACTCGACTCAGCAAATCACAAGGAGTTTGTAATCGTTCTTATTTCCAGTTTGTTGTAATCTTGAGTAGTTTATCCTTTCTAGCATTTGTAATATTTATTTACTTTCCGTTTCCTACAATTGTTGTACCCACAAATATATCTAGAATTACCAAGAAAATGTTGGCAGCTCATTCTCACAATCTCCCAAATGGAAAAGAAATTCACAGTCTACAGTTACAAATATGAAAAACTATGTCTGCTTGTTAACACTTGAAGACACACCACTTGTAGGAGATTGACGCCATAGTATAACTGGCCGTGTGTTACAAGGCCCGAGAATGAATTCACCATCGTATGGCTGACCGACGATTAATAGCGATTTTGGCTTCATGTAGACAAGTTATAGTGTGCAATCCAAGCTGAGCACGAGTTTTAGGGGTTAGCTTACCCCTCGCCGGACCACGACCAAGATCTGGACGTAGGAGGGGAGCTATAATATTAAGTACTAAAGTAAGGGGGAAAAAATCCACGATTTGGCGATAAATGCAGGGGTGGAGCTACATTAATTAATAAGTATGAGTTCAGGCGAACCCAGTAAATTTTGCTTAGATTCTATATTTGTATTAAGAAATTTATTGAATAAGTATAAATTTTAATTGAGAGCCTAGTAACTAAAACGAACTACATAGTCATGGTCTTGTATTAAAATACAAAATCTATAAACTTCAAATCATGACTCCGCCTCGAATCATAAACTATCATATATTTTCCCTCATTGAAAGATATAAATAGCACCTGTGCCATACTCTTGAGCACATATATATCTCCCAATCCAGTAAGAAAAAGGACCAAAAAAAGGTCAAACTCAAGAATTAAGATTTTTTTTATAGTCATGTTTCTTAAGCGGAAATGAAATTACTTTGACAAAGTCATAATCCACTGGGTTATTTATAATTTTTTGATTATACATGGGAGGGCTATCTAAGAAAAAGAAAAGTAGACATCTGAGAAATTATTATTAAAAAAGATTGACGGATATCCTCAACATTTGCTTCTTAAAAACAGGCTACAACTTGAACCTCCTTCAATTACAAGAAGGTATACAAAAAAACCAAGAAAAAAATAATTCAACAATATATAAAAGCCCATTTGGTTGCTTTTTTGCAACCATAGTATAGGCAAAAACTCTTAATGAAAAATTCAAAGAATCACTGTATACTTCCATTCTATGTAACTAGACTTACCAACAACTACAATCAAAGTATTAGGTACTCAGTGTAATAGTCAACGTGCACAAGTTGATGCAGACGCCTATCAGGTACTCAGTGAAACAGTCGACGTGTGTTGAAGCTGAATTAAACGCCACCATCACCGAAATACAAATGATGATAAACTCTTTTTTTTTTAATTCCTAGCTTGGACCATGGGAGAAGACATTGGAGAATGAGGGGAATTCATGAAAGGTGAGTTCATGAAATCATCCAATCTTCTAAATGACAAACTAATTTCAAGTTTGCTCCTCCAACATTGTTTCTTGAATGCAACTTCAAGTCCCTTATTTGCTTGAAGCACAAAATGCCTAATTCTTCTCAATGCAACTCTCATAGTTTCATCATCCATATTAGCAAAACATACTCTAAACCAACCAGGCTCAGAGCAATGAAATGAACATCCAGGAGAAACATTGAGTTTCACTTCATTAATAATTATATGCCAAAGATCCAATTCATCTTCAAATGTTGGCTCTTTAAGTAGCCTTCTCAAATCCATCCAAAAAAATAGTCCTGCATTACTATTCAATGTGCTAATTCCAACTTGTGCTAGTCCCTTAGTGAACGAACCATGCCTTTGCGATAACCTAACTGAGCTCTTCGCGATAAAATTTTCAACGAAGATGTCATCCGATAACATGGAAGCAATCAATCGTTGTGTTTGTGTTGAAACGAGCCCAAAACTTGACATCTTTCGCGCAATATTCACAACAACATCGTTGTACGAGTAAATGATTCCGACTCTGAATCCAGGCAACCCTAGATCTTTCGACAGGCTATAAACGATATGCACTAAATTTTCGTTGCATCCAACAAGTTCCTCCTTAACTTCCGCGATACTAATGAAGGAGGGCTGGCTAAACGCGGTTGCAGCATAGATTTCGTCGCATACTAGGTGGATGTTTTTCTCATTGATGAATCTTAGTATGTCTTTTAATGTTTCCCTGTCCAGGACAGTGCCCAATGGATTTGATGGATTGTTTATGAGCAAGCCTTTTATTCTGATGTTTGTAGCTTGAGCTTTTTCATATGCATCTTCTAAGGCTTCTTTTGTGACCTTGAAATTGCTAGAACTCTCACAAACAACAGGAAAAAGTTGTACCCCTGTTCTCCACCTTAAATCTCTGTCAAATCTGCGATACAAACAAGAATTAGTTACAAAATTCGTTGCTAAATAGCCAATAGCTAACAGGTTTTCTGATAATCCGTAGTTTAATAGAATTAGAGACGGATTTTTATTGTATCAAAAGTTGTCCATTGTTAATTGCTATCTTTTTTGTAGTGACGAAAATATAGTAAAAGATTTTCTTTACATTATCTAATCACCTAAATAATAATTGTAGTTCGGTCAGTATCCATCCATGATAAGTGAGACAAGTAACTTAGAAAATAAAGCCTATAACCTACGCAACAGGTTAAAAACACATTGATAGCATAAAATAATTAACATCATGAATATATGGGCATAAAGTCCATTTATTCAACTATGATTAAAAAAGAATTTTGACTTAGCTTGATACGGAGGCCAGTAAAAGTCTTCTAATTAAAGATGTTATTTAATTAAGAATCTTCTAATACAGTTATAGATGGCTCTCGGGGAGAAATGATAAATAATTCACTATGGTGGAAAATTGATCAAAAGTCTACTTTCTCTCTAGATCTCTCAAGTTTTATTTTACCTTATTTTATGATTATGGCTGCTTTTAGGGAAAAATTATAAATAATTCATTTATGGTCCAATCTAATAAAAAGTGAGTATGATCGGATCTGTCTTTTGTTTTTGGTCTTTGTCATTTAGGGCCACAAAGTTATTGAGGTTGTCACTAGAGGACCTACTTTTTCAATTTCTTGCAGACAAGTAGTTGTATATATATGTCCCACACCAATAATTTAAAAACTTACTTGGTCCAAGTATAACTGAAAATTAAATATTAATTTAAAGGAGAATCTTATGATCATAATTCATAAAAGAGACTGTATGATCATAAAATTCAGACGGTCAACTATGCCTGAATTATTATTTGTAATTATTTTTTATATGACCTGATAATATACCATCATAATTTAACTTGTTGGGGCAGCAAATAGGTCATCAGTAATTATTTCACCTACATGAATTAGTCATTTATTGTGACCTGATAGATAATTAATTATACGATATATAGAGAGGTTAAGCTCGTTTAAAAGTAATTTAAAAATTTTAAAAGTGACATTACTTACCCTGGATAATATGGTGTAGGAACTAGAAATGCATCACCAGGATCAGCCAAACAAAATGCCAGTGTTTCATGAGCTCCGGTTGCTCCTCCACTCATAACTATTCTTTCTGGATCCAATGTGACTCTATCACCTCTCACTTTCTCCATAAATCTTGCAACAGCCTGCACATTCACAAAGTATCGAATTCAGAATTTGAAGTTTATGACATCTAGCAATGTTTCTCGCCATTGAAGCCACGACTTATTTATGCTATTGGAACAGTTTATTATATGTACATGTTTAGTGGATTTCTCTAAATTAACTACTGGATCCTATTGAACTCGTACCATATGCTTTGAGTCCGCTCTTGTCGAATCTAGGCTAAATGTGGGCGGTTCAACTGAACGGCATCTAGCTCGGTTTATGTGTGTCTGAAGAAAAATTACCACATAGTATATGGAATTTTCGTTGGAAAAGTTTCTGATGAGCCAATTTCCGATGACCTCCTCCGGAAATTTCCATAAAAATTCGCATGTTTTTACTTGTGATTTATATATAAAGAATTTATTGACTGACTCTAAATTCTGAATTCGGTCACTAACTTGAAATTTCATGTGTCCCGTACCTTTCTGAACTCTGGCAAGCCATGATAGTCTTGAAAAATAGCAATATCCTTGAAATGTTGAGCTCCTTCAGATGTGCAAATGGAGGCCTTTGGGTTGTTGACTACCCATTCTTGGATTAAATCAAAGCAAAGCTGAAAAAACATCACAAGAGATATTAAGTGATCAATGATTATATTATGTAGGAATATCTATCTAGACAAGAAAAGGGAAGAGACGGAAATTAGATCGATCCAGGATTTAAACTTAACGAGTTTAATTTTTGAGATTCTTAGCCCGAACACATTATATTTTCACAACTATGGTTGAATGTAATATTATGTTAAAATTTTATAGTTTTTTTGTATACTTACCATTACTAAAAATTCGCTAATTTCTGACGGAGTATGTCTGAAATTGGCTCGTCAAAACGTTGGAAACGGACTTTCTATCGGAAATTTCATATTTTCGATGACGTTTCAACGAGGATGTTCGTAGGAAATTCGCGAATTTTCAGTAGTGTATATTTTGTGTCGAAATATTGGATTCTGTTGAACCCATAAAAAGAAGTATATATAGTGTGATTTTCTGACAAAGATGGTTTGGATGAACTCCCTTCCGCCCCTCTGAGTTATTCGATGAAATAGTTCAGGTGCACGAAAGCTAACCCAGAGTAGCTATATGATCAAGAAAAGGGGAATAGTGTGTTTGAACTATTAATTTCACATACCTGATTTTCAGCCAGACCCATCTGAATAACACCATTAGGATTTTGTGTTAAATGAAAAGGATCATTTTCATAAGCTTTCCAACCATCAAAATATGCTGAATTTTCTCCATGTCCATCATTAGTTGCTATCTTTGAAAGAAGTTTCTTGTTACTGACTGAAATTAACCCCATTTCTTAATAAAAATCAAAGTTTATCAAGAAAAAAATAGAAGTTTTTTTGGTGGCTAATTTGCTAATAGAGATTTTTTGATAGAAATTAAAGAGACTTTGAAAAGTTAGTTGGTAGAAGGTACATGAAGTGAGGGCCTATTTATAAACGTTTCTGACTCCATTTTTTTGTGGTAAAGAAATTTCCATGAAATAGAGGACAGAGACTTTGAAATGACATTATTTTTTGGAAGTATATGTTAGAAAAAGAGATCTGTATGATAAGAAATGAATTGTAGAAACTAGATTAGGACGAGATGATTCTCTGTCCTTAGGATAATATTAGCCCCCACTATATTGCAGATGAGATTAACTTGCTAATTACCCCCAGGATTACCTAATCTTAAGAACGAATTTTACAGCAACTTATTCGTTTTTCATGAACATGAATTGCTTGAAAGACTGAAGATTTTCTTGGTTGGAAGATATAGATTGCAAGTGATCTTTTAATCATGTGCTATTCCATATTTAAAAGAATCAAGTACCCTTTCATGAACAATTGTAATCTTTCATGAAACAATGTAATATTTCATGAACAATTGTGACTTTTCATGAAATCAACGTTTAAAAACAGCAAAAGATTAAATGATATTTAAGCTCGTGTTCGTGCACGTGCAAAGTGCTAGTCTTTGATTAATAATATATTAGCATATTATTAATCCAATGATAAGCACATCCAAGCCCAATGCATGTTTGACCCAACTAAATGAACTCTTTTCAATTTAATATGCCAAGTACAAAAGTACTTATAAACACATCAAGCTTTTCTTATTCTTCCAATGTGGGACAAACTCCTATACACATCTTTCTAACAAACACAATTGAAGACTATATACAACAGTATATGACTGCTTAAATAATTAATTAGTATACATAATATGGTTATAGCGCACTAGTGATGAACCGGAAATGGTCCCATATTAAATTAATTTCCTAATAATTTGTTCAAGTTTTCACCGGTGATCCCTTTTGGGGATATATGTTTAGTAAATAAACCTTTTTTTTTACTTCTGTTGCAATTTATGATTTTTTTAGTCTATGGTCTCTAAATATCACTTTTGAGTGAAATATAAATCTTATTGAAACATGTTAGATCACGGTTTAAAAATTTATAAGGTATTGTAAACTAAACGACAGTCTAATGTTTTGTCTGTAAGGTTAAGTAAAATATGAGCAAACATTAGATCCGATCTAGTCTAACATTATTCGGTAGGAAATAACTTTTAAAAATTGAGACAAACCTAAATGGTGACTAGAAGGGAACATTTGGATAAATCAGCCAAGAATTTAAGTTTTATGTACTCACTATGTAAAAAAATATATTTAAACAACCAGATCATTTAAACTCAGAAATTATATAAAATTATGAAATACCTAATTTCAAATATCATGTCGACGAATATGATTATTGCATGTCAACGAATATGAATAATGTAAGTACATTATGGGCTGTTTGATTGCATATATTTTCTTGAAAAAACTACGTTGTAGTTTTAGTCACAATCTTGTGGGTTCATGTGTGTATATTTTATAAAATTTTAAATTTAAATTAAAAGACAAAAGCAGGATATCGTACCTTGTCTCTAAATTATTGCATCTATAATTAATGACACAGAAAACGAATTTGTTTCTATCCAAAATTTGCAACATACGTACGTGTAAATGTAATGGTCCATAGACCATAGGAATATTTAAGTCTATAAGAAAAAACTTTCTCATAATATTTCCAGTAGTAAGTCAATAAAACCCCCAAACGATAAAATGTAAATTTGATTTCAATTATATACATGACGGTATTATTAACTGGTTATAAAAAACTATTGCTCCATTTTTTAAGTTACCTAATTATTATGTGAATGGTGTAAAAAACGAGTAATATGTTACTAGTATACAAAATTTAAACTAATATGAATAATTACCATTTATCAACGGGGAATACGCTAAAATACTTGAGGGTCATTTAGATAAGGAACTAGTTATCTCAGGATTATAATAGCGGGATTAAATAATGACTGGTATTAGTGAATATATTTATTTTTTATTGATAGATATTTAATTCATTGAACTAAAAATGAGATACATAATTAAATAAATTGTGATAAACTTCTATTTTCAATTTTAGTGGCATTCTAGATTAGGACATCCGGGAGATTCTGTTTTATGCTCCCTTAGAAACAATAATTTTATTGAATGCAACCATATTTCTAAGACTCCTATAGGTAAATACTGTGTGTTTGAGAAACATGTTAAATTACCATTTTATGCATCCATAAATTGTACTTTAATGTCGTTTGATATAATACATAGTGATTTGTGGACTTCTCCCATTCTAAGTATGGTCGGCCATCGATATTATGTGTTGTTTATTATTCCAACTTTCTATGGACTTTTCCAATTGGTAATAAATCTTAGGTCTATCTTATTTTTTCCTCATTTAGTGCTTTCATAAAAACACAATTTGAAAAGAGCATTAAATATTTTCAATGGCAGGGAATTCGATAATAACCAATTCAAACAGTTTTGCACAAAACACGGTCTTACCTTTCATTTTTTCTTCCCCCACACCTCCTCATAATATGGTAAAGCCGAACGGAAAATCCGAACCATATATAACTTAATTCGTGCCCTACTTTTCCACACCTCAATTCTGGCATTACGCACTCTCCATGGCTACCTACCTCCTAAACATAATTCCAAACAAGTCTCTAGCTCTACGGTCACGCACTCAAGTTCTATTTCGTAGGAACCCTACCTACCAACACTTGCGTGTTTTCGTACGTTTCTGTTATCCTCTCCATTTGACCACTCATAAACTCCAACCCCAGTCTTTTCCATGTGTGTTTCTGGGTTACCCCCTCAATCATCGTGGTTACTCCTATTATGACTTATCAAGTTGTAAAATAATTATTTCACGCCATGTCCTATTTGATGAGTCTCAATTCCCTTTGGACTTACTAAACTCACCACCTCGGCATTCCTACAACTTCCTAAATGATGGCATGAACCCCATTTTAATTCATCATTTACATAATACGACGTCTCAGTCCCCTGCACCCGAACCCACCACGGTCAGTCCGGGACACACTGCCTGTTTCGCCGACGGTGGCTCGGATCAGCCTGTCTCAGGGTGATTCCGCGGCCACCCCTTGGCCAACCAAGCCTCAGCCTGCCAATCCCGCCACCCCTGCTCCTCCTCCTCTTCCCGACAGTCCAGCGACACCTCCCATCATGCGTCTCGAGGTACACTCACAGACAATGAAAACTCGTGTCATGCACAGAATTTCCAAACCTAAATGGTTGTTTAACCTATCCGTTTCAGTTGTCTCTTCCCCTGTCCCTCGTAATTCGAAAGATGCCTTGTCCGACCCTAATTGGAAATCCGCAATGATTGACGAATATAATGCTCTTATTGATAATAAGATGTGGGACCTAGTACCCCATCCACTTGATGCTAACATTATTCGTTCAATGTGGAGTTTTAGACATAAAAAGAAATCAGATGGTTCTTTTGAGAGGCACAAGGCCCGTCTTGTAGGTGATGACAGGTCTCAACATATGGGAGTGGCCTGTGATGAAACGTTTAGTCCGATCGTAAAGCCCGCAACTATCCAGACCGTCTTCAGCATTGCCCTATCTAAGTCTTGGCATATTCATCAGCTTGATGTCAAGAATGTCTTTCTATGTGGGGATCTTCATGAACAGTATATTTGCATTAGCCTATGGGTTTCAGGGATCCTATTCATCCGGATTATGTCTGTATGTTGCAGAAATTGCTCTATGAACTGAAACAGGCTCATCGAGCATGGTACCAACGGTTCACCAATTATGTCTCATTTATCGGTTTTTTCACACAGCAAATCCGATCATTACCTGTTCATCTACAACAAGGGTCCAGACATGGCTTACCTCTTATTATATGTTGATGACATCATCCTCACCATATCATCTGATGTCCTTCGTCGATCCATTATGTCACTCTTTGCCTCTGAGTTTGCTATGAAGGATCTGGGCCCCCTAGTTATTTCTTGGGCATCTCTATCACTCACCATTCTGGTGGCATATTTTTGTGTCAGAAGAAATACGCCGAAGAGATCATTGACCGTACAGGCATGACATCTTGCAAACCAGCCCAGACGCCCATGGACACCAATTCCAAGCTCAGCGCTAATTTCGGCCCTCTGTATTCAGACTCGACTCACTATCGTAGCCTGGCTGGGGCCCTAGGATATCTCACATTCACAAAACCAGAAATATCCTATGCAGTGCAACAAATCTGTTTGCATATGCACAATCCGACGGAAGCACACATGCATGCCCTCAAATGTATTTTACGATACGTCCAGGGCACACTTCACTTTGGCTTACATCTATACAGGTCATTGATCACTGGTCTCACTACTTATTATGATGCTGACTGGGGTGGATGTCCTGATACCCGACGCTCTACATCGGGATATTGCGTCTTCCTCAGACATAACCTATTGTCTTGGTCTTCTAAAAGACAACCTACACTATCCCGATCCAGTGCCGAAGCAGAATACAGAGGTGTATTCAACGTCGTCTCTGAGTCGTGTTGGATCCATAACCTTCTACTTGAGCTTCATTTCCCGATTCCAAAGGCAACACTGGTCTACTGCGACAATATTAGTGCGATCTATGTTTCTGGCAATCCCATCCAACATCAGCGCACCAAACATATTGAGATAGACATTCATTTTGTTCGCGAAAAAGTGGCTTGTTGTCAAGTTCGTGTCCTTCAAGTTCCTTCCAGTTATCAGATTGCCGACATCTTCACCAAAGGACTTCTGCGCATACTGTTTGATGATTTTCGAGCCAGTCTCAGTGTTCGTGAGCCTCCCGCTTCGACTGCGGGGGTGTCATAGAATATTCACTAAATATTCTTACATTAATTATATATCTCTTATTTTTTGTAGAATTATATTGCTTTTGTAATTAGATTGATTAGTTACCTAGTTTGTAGCAAGATAAATATTTCTGTAATTTCTATATATTGTAAATCATCAATGAATGAAATCCAGGAATAAATTCTTTTATTCCCAATGAAATTTTTTTTCAACAAGAAGTAACAACTTTAGGCTTTTGACTTGTGTAAAATGAAGACAATGAACTACATGATGTGGGGGTTGTTTTTGTCCGTCCACTTGTTTTGAGCAGTATTCTATCGAATCAAATATTACGTAACATTAAAAGAAAAGTTAACATCATTAGATTATTTAAATTTGAATTTTTTGAGCCGAAGGTCTATGAAAAATAGTCTCTCTATCACATAAAAGTAGGGGTAAGATCTATGTACATCTTACCTTCCTAAACCCCACTTGTTGAATTACACTAGGTATGGTGTTATTGTTGTATTATTTAAAATTAAAAGTAATTATAGATTACTTTATTTAATAAGAATTGTTGATAATTGACCAATAAGAGTTGTGATGGAGTGATAAGTACTCCATCACCCTTAATTAAAAATCTTAGATTCGAGCTCTATTTAATCGGACTCCGGTATAATACGGGTGTCATCCATTAGATGAGAAAAAACAAGAATAATATTAAAAATTGATTCGTAATCTTGAATAAATTATAACAAATCTGTTATAACAGATTGATCGCATGGATGGTGTTAGTAACTGTTTAATTGATTAATATATAAATGTACTTCAATTTATTTCATTTGCTTCTCTCCATAGTGGTTAATTATACAATCATCGTTATTCATTCAATACTTTAAATATATGAGAATCCAAATTATATCCAGTCAGTGCATGTAGGCACGATTTAATTAAGTGAAATTTTCTTTGTAAAATAGCAAATAGTCACCAAATTATAACATTGCTCAAAACTACCAAAGACCAGAGCTCTAACGAAGAAAAATATTTGGTCAAATATTCTCACAAATGATTAACATGAGAAAAATTCGATTATTGACCAAATTCTAAAAGTAATTAAGAGGAATATTTGAAGAATACGCAAGTGGGGGAAAAGGTGAAACATGTGATTCATAAGCAAGAAATGCTTTGGTTCGTTCATTGCAGATGAATTGAATTTGTACCAAAAACCAAAACTAAAATACAAAAATAAAAAAAATTAAGAGGAGAAAATGGTCAAACATGTGGATGGCTTTACTTTATGATATTTCCCATAGTCAAGTTAAATTGCTTGGCTCTCACTTTCTAATATACAAAGTTTGACCGCCAAGGGTTGTGATGAGATAGTTTGGATATTCCTTACCTTAATCTTAATCCGATGATTCAGGTTTGAATTTTAATATACAATTTTAATATACCTATAAAGTTAAGAGAATTACGGGCTTCTCTTTGCGGAAGCAAATTCATTGCAATCACAAATTGAACTACCGTCGGAATATTCATAAATTAGAATGAATTCCCTTATTTTCACAATTTAAATATCCTCATTGATGTATTTACAGACAACCGATTAGAATTTAAGTGAAAATTAACTAACAAGCTAACTAGCATTCCTTATTGGCGGACCCGATGCAATAATATTTTCCAACACTTAGGAACCGAGAAATTCTTAGTAGAAACTTCTTTATCCTTTAGTTGGACTACATACCTGTCGGTAATTAGGATTAGTCCGAACACTAAATTTCGAATATTTTAGTAAAAAACAGACAGTTTCAACTTTGGTTTTCTAGTCAGGTCAATACAACCTTGTAAAATCTCAGTCAGAAATTTAACTATTTTGGACACTGTTGGTGTTAAATATAGACTATCCGTATAGTATATACCGTGATATATACTTTCCTTAATTAAGTGTATATCACGGTTTGAGGCATCAATTATAGTGTAAATATTTTGTATTAATTAGCATTGTACATTTACTATAATTATAGAATTCTTGTACTACTAGAATAGGGTTTTAGGGGTAGAATAGGAATATAATTTTCCTATTATGGAAATATGTAAATTGTATATATACTCTTTCAATTAATGAAAATAATCAAGAGATTATTTCTTTCATGGTATCAGAAGTCTAGGTCTTAAAATCCTCTCTCAAACTTTCTGTCCAAACAGCCGGAATCCGAGCTCCCTTTTCTGTGATCGGCGGTGCCCTCTTCCCAAATTTTTTCTTCTAAATCCCTCAATCACGTATTATTCTATCGTTATGTCTACGTCAAAGAACATGTTTCACCCTGCCCTTACATTCGTTTAAGAGAATATTTTTGGTGTAGAAAGTCTCAAATTCAGGATCTTCCGCTGCGCGAATTTCCTGAGAAACGAAGTCATAGGCACTGTTTCTAATATCAAGAATCATATCCCTATCATTTTTGCAATAGAAACGTCCAATACGCGACGTGGGACGAACTATTCAAAGTTCACGCTCGCATCAAGTCCTCCATCACATTATCCTCGCGGCTCCTGCAGATACTGAGGTGCCCAAACCCGAGGATGATCCTAAGTTATGGACAACCCTTGATCTACCGTTCTTCAATGGATTTACTCCACTATTTCTACCGACATGTTGCAAACGATTATCGAACCATACGCAACGGCGCAGGCAACTTGGGATAGACTACGTGATATATTCCAAGATAATAAGAATTCTAGAGCTGTTACTCTTGAGCAGGAATTCTCCCACGTCAACATTGAAGACTTCCCTAATGTTTCGGCTTATTGCAAGAGATAGAAGGAATTAGCAGACCAACTCCGCAACGTTGGCGCGCCGGTTTCGAATGATCGTTTGGTTCTCCAAATGGTTTCAGGCCTCTCCGAGGCCTATAGTGGTGTTGGCACGCTTCTTTTTCAAAGAAATCCTCTCCCGCAATTTTATCAGGCTCGTTCTATGCTTACACTCGAAGAAGCAGACATGACTAAAAAGGCGGCTACCGGTGATTATTTCTTTCAAATTCTAAGCCTATTAATTCTTGGTCAATTCCTCACATGATATATTGCTTTCAAGAATTGAGTCTCCATTTCCAGAACCATTCTTGGTCAATCCTTCATATTGACATGTCACATATTGGCATCTATTTCCAGTCATTATCCTCCAAAAACATGCATATTAAGTAGTTATTTGGTTCACATATTAGTCATAACTCATATACAATAAATTTATTTGGTGAATGATAAAGAAGGGATTGTTTCATAGTGAATGATAAAATAAGGGATGTTCATCCTTAATAAATGGAAGGTTTCACGTTCAATCCCTAGATATGGAGTTATCTTCATTAGAGAACGTTTTATCCCTCAATGTGCATGGAACTTTCCGGCGCGATTCGGATTTGGTCAAGCCCTAATACGAATACCGAACACTTGATGGAAAAACCAAAAAAAAGAATGGAATGTTATATGGCGAGCAATAATACAAGATAAAAGGGATTAATATTACATATAATTTACCTCACTAATGAATTAGCGACGAACAACTTCTGTCTCCAAACAACAAAAAATCATCACTAATCCTATTTCACGACGGATCATTAAAAATTGCTACGGCTATTTAATGACAGATTAACGATAAATTTCGTAGCTAATTTTTTTTTTTCATGTAGTGTAGCAATTTTTACCTTTAGTAATTTTATGTCCATATAATTACTGATACACGTTTTCTTATTCATATTCTATCCCGCATGAAATAGTGTATAGATTTTTGCATAACTCAATGCGGGCATTATTTAATACAGTCGACCAAACATCGTACTAATTGTTATGTGGGGATTATCTTTTTCTTATGCAATCGCTATATTATTTAATGCAAAATTTATTTTTCCGAATCTCGCTAAACATTGTATTAATTATTTTACGCGAAATTTTATGCTAAGATTTTATTTCCTAATCCATCGAACCAAATGATAGATGAGGAAAGGTCCAAAGACAAGGCAAAGAACAAGACCATATGGTAACCAAAAAAAACTTCAACTAGGATTAATCAATGGTGGAGCTTATACTTAATTGTTAGTTCAGTTTTTAAGGCTACTTTTCTACTCTTGGCTGGCAGACTTAGCCATTATTCAACATGACCACTAGGCAGGAAATATTTTTGACTAAGAAAAGTAATGGAAAATATTTGTGTGGAAAGGAAAATGTAGCTGAATTAATTAACTAATATGACAAGCAATTGTTTAATTAATTAACCGACAATGGGAAACAGATGAGAAGTGTTAATTATGTCTCTGATCATCAAACAAATTGACTACATCTTCAATATTAATGAAGCTGATCAAATCATTGTATATATATCATGCCTAAGTTGGAAATAAATTAAACCCCGCATAGCAACTTGTACATGTTACGATCATCTAAAATGTTAGTCATATAGTGCGTACTCATACGATTACAGGTGGATTTAGTGAATAAGCTACCGATTCATCTAAAATCAAATAGTTTCGGCTTAAATTTTATATATGTGAAATCCACTATTAAGTAAAAATAATAGAATTAGATGAGATATAGTAGAGTTTCAAATCATAACTCATAAAATTCAAATTCTCAATTCAGCCCGATCATAATTTGATTAAACCAATAATTATGTTAAGTTCAATTGTGTAGCTCAACATTCTTTATTTTATTTTATATTTGACCATTTGGTATCTGGAACTCATTGGCTCAGATGCGCGTCACGTAAGGTCATTTAAGGGGAAGAGTCTTTCCTATCAAAAATTTCTCCATTTTTAGAGCTCGTTCCCGAGACCTTTTGATTAAAGGTTGATGAATCAAAGTAACTCTCCCTTGCTGCACTTATTTTGTACGTTACTATTTTGTTGTCTCTTTTTTCTTGCGTTGGTTTCATCTTTATTGAACCGATGGTCTATCGAAAACCTTATCTCTACCCCACAAACGTAGAGGTAAATATTAATGAATATTAGTATTATATTCATTGTAATTATTAGTGATATATATTTATGGTAGTAATAGGATCCTTATTGTATTAGGACTCGGTCTTGTACACACTATATATATTTGTATTAATGAGAAAGGTTCCCAAGGGAGATTAATGAAGCCAACAATCCTTCCTAACCCAAAACCTAATTTCGACCGCTCATTCCCTTCTTTTTTCGGCGCCAACCGACCGTATACCTTCGATATACACTGATATACAGCTGCCCAGCCCCCCAATTCTGCTAACAGCCCTGTACACCCTAGGTATACTGCTGATATACAGCCCCCCCTCCTTCCCTATCTCTCCAACATGTCGTATACCCCTTGTATACATCATATACACGCCGATATACACTATGTATACGACTGATATACCATCTCTGCCACTGTATACTACCCGTATACAGCCTCTCTAAGCCGTTATACACCTCGTATATGACTGTTTCTGCCTCATATACGCTTTGTATACATCCCAACCCCCCTACTACTTTCTCTCTCCTATCCGATCTCCGGCAGCCACCATGGTTATGGTTGTGGATAGAGGCGCAGGGGTGGCTGCAGGGGTGGCTGCAGGGGTCGAGCTGGGAACTGGGCTTCCAATTTGGGCCCAGCAGCCCGCACACGCCTCTGAGCTGCCGCCAAGTTCCAAAGAACAGGCGGCTCGCCCCGGATCACCGTTGGGCCACGGCCATCCGGCGCACCATCCTTCAGGCCAGCAACGGCCCAGCAGTCTAGGATCACGTCCGACGGCCCATAAAAGGTAGCCCAATTTCATGGGCCCCACTTCTCTACTCCGGGCCTATCCAATCCAATTTGGGGGCCAGGCTTTCGGCACATTGACTCATCGGAATCCCGATAATACATGGTATATGGATACGGGCACCACGTCTCACCTCACCAACAATTTTGGTAATCTTCCTCAAATGCGTAATTTAAATACTCCGCAATCTATTTTGGTTGGATACGGTCATCGTATTCCAATTCAGGGTTTTGTCCACACTCTAACCCCACCACCGCATTCCCACTTCTCACCAAATAACGTCCTCTATGCCCCTTACATTTTCAAGAACCTAATCTCTGTTAGAAAATCTGCCACAGAAAATTCTGTATCAATTAACTTTGACCCGTTTGGATTTTCTATAACGGACCTACGTATCAGGAAACTCCTTATCCGGTGCAATAGTGAGGGGGACCTTTATCATTTTCTATCCACGTCCGTTGCCAGTGTGACCCCTCCCACATCTCTAAATGCCCAAGTCTCTCCTCCCACCGCTTTAGCAACAATCACTTCGTCAATCTGACACAATAGACTTGGACATCCAGGTGCTCCTGTTTTTAATTTTCTTCGGAATAATAATTTAATTCGTTATCCTAGTGGAAAATCAGCCCAATCGTGTTTTTCTTGCCCTTTAGGCAAACACATTCGCCTCCCGTTTCAGTCTTTCTTAAGTGTTACATATTCTCCATTTGATATTGTTCATGTCGATTTATGGACATCTCATGTTATTAGTTCACTGGGTTAGAAATTTTATCTTGTGTTATTAGTGACTTTTCTCACTTTATCTGGATTACCCTCTAAAGTTCAAGTTTAAAGTTTTTACCAAGTTTCTTGAGTTTCGTAACTTTATCAAAACACAATTTGAAAAATCCATCAAATCATTTCAATGTGATAACGGTAGTGAGTTTAATAATTCCGTGTTTCATAATTTTTGCACCAACGATGGCATGGTCTTCCTTTTCTCCTGTCCCCACACCTCACCCCAAAACGGAAAAGTCAAACAAATCATCCGTACTATCAATAACATAGTTCGTACCATTCTTTTCCATGCCTCCCCCCCCAATCATTTTGGGTCTATGCAGTCAAAATGGTAGAATACACCCTTAATATCTTACCTACTAGTACTCTTCACAACAAAATCCCCCACCGAAATTCTCTACCGTCGGCTCTCAACCTATGAGCACTTGAATCTTGCCTCCACGGCCCCGCATAAACTCGCACACCACACCACTCCTTGTGTGTTCTTAGGTTTCCCGCCAAATCATAGGGGATATATGTGCTATGACGTGTCCACTCATCAAATTCACGTTTCTCGTCATGTTACGTTTGACGAGATGATTTTTCCGTTTGCAAACAGTCAAAATTTTCGCAACACGGACTATAACTTTCTTGACGAATCTGACACCTCCCCCGTCATTCTTCACGAACTCAGTCATGCTGCCACCACAGCCCTCGCCACCGCTATTGTCGCCGATCCACGGTAACCATCGCCGCCCGGCCGTCGAGTCTCCCCACCGCCGATCGCCGCCATAACCGGCAATGGCTTGGCTGCCTCTCGATCACATTCCACCGCCACACCCTCCACTCACCGATTGTCTCATGTGTCAACACCACACACCGCCGTAGCTTCGATCAACCAACCCAGCCCAGATCCATCACCTTCCCACTGGTACAGTAACATCAACGACAACCCACACGATATCACTACCACCACCCCAACACCACATGTTACCAGATCTACCTTTAGGTCCCGCACCGTCACCACCTTTGACAGCCTACCCAACCCAACCAGTATCATCACCATCACCTAACACCACCAGTCAACACCCACTGCCAGTCCCAACCATCGACACTGTACAGATTCCGACACCAAACCAAAACTCATACCCGATCCCACACCATGACCCAACACCCAGCAGACCTACTCCACATATCCATGCCCCCTCGCACCATATGGAAACCCGTTCCCAACAAGGGATTTTCAAACCCAAAGTCCAATTTAACCTATCCACACAAACCATATCCCCAATTTCCAAAAACCCTAAATTGGCCAAACTAGACCCAAATTGGAATGCAGCCATGTATGAGGAATTTAATGCTTTAACGAAACAGCACACTTGGGATTTGGTTCCTAGACCGGAGGGGGTGAATGTGATCCGATGCATGTGGCTTTTTCATCACAAATTTAGAGAAAATGGCGATCTAGAGAGATATAAGGCGAGACTTGTGGCTAATGGCACTAATCAGCAGAAGGGTTTGATTGTGGTGAGACGTTCAGTCCGGTTGTTAAACCGACTACCATTCGCATAATTCTGAGTATTGATATGGGTAAGCAGTGGTCGATTCATCAGTTTGATGTGAAGAATGTATTTCTACACGAGGATCTGAAAGAAACTGTTTACATGCACCAGCCTTCTGGTTTTGTCCATCTAGCATCCCCTTAGTATGTTTGCCGTCTCCGTAAGTCACTGTATGGTTTGAAATAGGCCCTAGAGCGTGGTATGATCGCTTTACACAGTACATTATGCGGATAGGGTTTGTCTGTAGCAAATGTGATAATTCTCTATTTTTTTTCATAGACGTAGTAGTATTGCTTATTTATTGTTATATGTGGATGACATTGTGCTTACTGCCTCTTCTGATTTGTTGAAAAATGAGATCATTGCATTGCTTAAAACCGAATTTGCTATGACTGACTTGGGGAAGTTGAGTTACTTTTTGGGATATCAGGGACTAGATCTGCAGATACTATATTTTTGTGTCAGCGCAAGTATGCAGAAGAGATAGTATACAAGGCTAAAATGGTAAACTGCAAGATAATGTCCACTCTGGTTGACTCAAAATCAAAGCTTAGTGTTGTTGATGGTGATCCAGTGTCTGATCTCACTCTTTACAGGAGTCTTGATGGTGCACTACAGTATCTTACGTTCACCAGGCCTGATATTGCTTATGATGTTCAGCAAGTATGCTTATTTATACATGCCCCTAGAGAGCCTCATTTTACTTATCTTAAGCGTATCATTCGGTACGTTAAGGGCACACTTGATTATGGATTGCATCTATAACCCTCAACGCCAACTAGATTGTTATCATATACGGATACTGATTGGGCAGGTTGTCCGGACACGTGACGTTCCACCTCCGGCTACTGTGTGTTCTTAGGGGATAATCTCATTTCTTGGTCTGCCAAGAGACAAGCCACCCTATCCTGTTCGAATGTAGAAGCAAAGTATAGAGGCGTTGCAAATGTTGTTGCTGAGATCTGTTGGCTTCGAAATCTTCTTTTGTAGCTTCAGTGTCCCTTACGTAAGGCGTCATTGGTATCCAGTGATAACATATCCGCAATATACTTGTCTCATAATCCGGTTCAGCATCAGCGAACCAAACACATTGAGATGGATATATACTTTGTTCGTGAGAAGGTTGCCATAGGACATGTTAAGGTGTTACATGTGCCTTCTTCGTATCAGTATGCAAGATATTTTCACTAAAGGACTACCTAGACAGTTATTCCTTGACTTTAGATTCAGTCTCAGCATCCGACCTCCTCCCGCTCCAACTGAGGGGGTGTATTAATGAATATTAATTATATTCATTGTAATTATTAGTGATGTATATTTATGGTAGTAATAAGATCCTTGCCTTGTACACACTATATATATTTGTATTAATGAGAAAGGCTCCTCAAAGGAGATTAATACAATTCTACGGTAAAGTATGTGTACATCTTACTCTCCCCACACCCCATATGTGGGATTACACTAGGTATGTTAGTGTTGAATCAAAGTAATTCTCCCACATCTAAGACAACAAAAAGAAATCCATATACTCCACGCATATACTATACTTATAAAAGCTCATGCAGAGAAATCTCATTTGCTTTATGACAATTGCAAACAAGCTCTTGAGAGTTTTACAACAACATGAATATCTGCATCATTACAACAATATTTACAGAAACATGCAGAAAACCAGAAGATTTTAACCTATTTAGAAGTTAGTTAATCTTCTAAAACAAAGTTGTATACTGCCCAGTTTGCAATCGCAACACTTCACGTTTCCTCATCTTCTCCCGCCTCGGGAGTAGCACCGAAAAGATAAGAATCTCAGGTGGATACCTTAAGATGCTTCGATCCAGGCTCGGGTACCAGATTTTCAGCAGCAGCTCGCTTGGGTCTCAACTGCAATACCAAAAAAAAAACATCAAAGGAATCAGAGATGAAGCCAGCATTTGAACTTTATGGGTTCTAAATTCTAGGATACCAACATCAAGTGTTAGTAACTGGGTTCCAAATCTAATTTTTGTCAACATTTAGTGGATTTCTTAATAAAAATACAAGGTTTGGCCGAACTCGTACGTAAATTTCTAGCTCCGCCCCTCATAGCAATAGAACACATCACAAAGGATTCAACTTATATACACCGACAATGCAAAACAATTCTACACTACTAGTTTAGTGTATCGTAACCTGATGTAGCAAGTAACTTCCTTATTTTCCAAGTAACTAAACCTACTTTATATGGACGGTTATGTGTAGATTATTTTTTCAGTGAGTGTAAAAACTTTTATACAGTTAGTGTATAGAAGTTAAACTCTTACACGAATTGCCGAAATGTCTATCATAGAAATGAAAATGAATGTCGAATAGAAATGAATACTGACCTTCTCTTCAGCACGCTGCTCTAGGTGCCTCAGAAGTATATTTTTGGCTTCTGAACAAATAACTGGAAATTCAAATGCAGGCCAAGAAGATATGTTGAGTTAGAAATGGATGAATTGAGTTCAAAAGCTTTAAGCTCATGCAATTCATATCTAGAGTGATTTCCCTTATCTTATTAATTGAGATTCGATCAAAAGAAAAAGAAAAGATTAACGATGAAGCACGACAAAATAAACATCCACGTACTTTAGAAGGTTATTGACAGTTAAGATATGACTGCATGAACCAAATATTGCAACCTAGCAGAAATTGCCTTTTTCTTTTTTGGCAATAGGATCTTACGTGTAGTTACTAACCCTATCTAAATAAAATAAGATAATGCTTGTTAGCGCTACTGAAACTAATCTTTTTAGTGCATTTGAAAGCACTCTCATAGTCGAGTATAGAGATCCAGTAATGGGGCAAGATAAATAATATATCCGGAAGAATTAAACCACGATTTTCTTAAAAAGAAGGGAGATGAATCTGACAAACTGTGACTTGTCTGCGCGAGTTATATTTGTAAAAATAGCACCAACCAACCTAACAAGAGAAGAATACTTAGATTTCTTTTATTTAATTTCTTACCAAAAATATGCGCAATATATTTTTGCATGCTTTCTCACCACAGTTGGTTATCACAAACACGTCCAACTAAAACACTCAGGCTCTTATTAAAGCTGTTGAGATCATTTCACTCCAAAACTTATTTGCTGCTTGTTCACTTGCACTATAGCCTCCAAAACATCCCTATTTACATGAGTTTTGGATTAAGTATAGCCACAGCCATAGGAGAAAAGGGAAGAGCTGCATTATTTGCGTCAAAGGCATACACTTTTCTTATTTGAATCTCAAGGACAGGACCCTACTCTATTCTCGAATCCTCTGTCAAGCTCTACCCTGCTCGCATTTCCTGGAATCGTTTTTGTAGTAAAAAAAGCTTATGCACCTAGCTCGCTGGAAGCTAAGAGTCTTAAAGCCCAAAAACGGGAATAGATGATTTAATAGTTCCGTACTTAATACACTGATCTATAGTCAAGCAAGCCCTTCACCTGGCTAACACCCAAAAAAAAAAGCACCAGGCGGGCCTCACTCTTTGTTTTGATGAAAGCCTCAATACTCACATTCTACGGGGAACTATTTTTGACTATCAAAGCTGGAAGCAAGGGCGAAAACTCCAAAACTAGTAAATAAATGGTGCTTGATTCTGCATACACATATAAAACTAATTGCCAATTGGCTTCCTTATCCATGCCCTACGGTGTTTCACTCATAAGATTCCTGCCAGTCCCTCACAGGATCAATTAACATGAACGACACATAAGAATAACCCATAGCAGCTGCCTGCTGAGATTAAGGGTGAGTTTGGTATGGAGGAAAATATTTTCTGAAAAATGTTTTCCAATTTTCCCGTGTTTGGTTAGTCGAAATGTTATGGAAAACATTTTCTCTAGGAAAACAAGTTCCTTAAAAATAAGGAAAATAACTTCCCAAGAGAAACTAGGAAAACCAAGTTCCATAAATGACATTACAAGATCATCTCTTCCCCACTCTCCAACGAACCTTACCCTCGCCCTCCCTTGACCTCCCGACCCCCACTCCCGTAGTACTTTCCTAGATTACATATAAATGCTTTTGGGGACATCGTATATTTTACTTACTTATCAAACCACTAGAAAATAAGTAAGAAAAATACTTATTTTTCAAGAAACCATTTTCCTTTATACCAAACACATCCTAAGTTATTCCATTCACCATTCACTTGGGGAGGGGGGGAGGTTAGTATCCTAGTCAAATATATTTCTAGAATCCAGATACCTGATAAACGTAGAGGGTGAGAACAACTAATACATAAATGTAAATTATAAAGTAGAAACATGTCTAAGAAAATAAAAGGAATCCTTTTACCTTGATTTGGTGGTGGAAGAGTCCGATCATGAGTAGGGCGATAAGTCACAGGTGTCATTCTCTGGAAATAGAAAGAACATGGAATTAGATAATATATAAAATTACTAGAATCCTCCAAATTGGGAAAAAAGTAAAGGAAGATGTGTTCCAGCTACTAAGAACCAATATACAAATATTTACTGACAAGTACTTCATCATGGAACACTTTGTCTAATGCGACAAATAATTTTTAAAGAGATTTTAAGTCCATAAGCAGGTTTTTATATCCTTTGGATACAAAATGTTTGCAGGGGAGTCTTGGCGTAACTGGTAAAGTTGTTGCCATGTGATGTGACCAGGAGGTCACGGGTTCAAGCTGTGGAAATAGCCTCTTGCAAAAATGCAGGATAAGATTGCGTACAACAGACCCTTGTGGTTCGGCCCTTCCCTGGACCCCGCGCACAGCGGGAGCTTAGTGCACCGGGCTGCCCTTTCTTTTCTCGTATCACGCCATTCAAAGCAACATACTTCCAGCGAAGAGAGTCAGTGAAGCTGATTATTATAGGAACTATTATAGTAAGTAGTAAGTAACCTAGTGCGTAAACTGCTTGAGAGTACGCTTTATCATCAGTCACCATGCACTAGTACACATATTTGGCATTCCCTTAATTGGTACTTCATGAATTCAGCTTCAGAGCAACTCCTTAGGAGAGACATAATGAGCTTCAATCAATGAATTAGCCAAGTAACTTTATCATCAAACACACCATTATTTTTACCTTTCTATTTTTGTGATAGCTACTAGAATGGAGAAAAAAGAAGGGCAAGGAAATATGGAGACCAGATTGAACTGATAACTCTTCTTTTTTTCTTTTAACTTCTCTCAGAAGTACAACATTTCATACTAATACAATATAGAAACAAGTATCATATAGCTTTTCTACAAAGTCTTAGAATAGTATGGTTTCGTTTCTGACTCCTCTCTTACGCATTTATCAGTCTGAGTTCGGAAGTAAGAATAACTGAAATAACAGTAACATAAGCAGTGAACACTAACTATCAATGCCATAATAGATCAAAATCTAATACATGGTTACTATTAAGCTGAGTGTACAATGTATTATGGCAGCATATACCACGTGGCGGACAGCCGGACATTGAGCCCATGCTAGCAAAGAGGGACTTTTAATGCAATTAAGTTTGTCGCATAAGCGATAAATTTAACTCAAATACCCATCAAGAAGACAGCTCATACAGATTGTATTCAATTATTCTTGTTCCATTTTTCCGGTTAATCATGATCAACAATGTTGCTTGAGGTAATATGAGATCTCCATGGGCATCGAATATTTGTTTATGCCATCTATCAAATAGAAGTTAATGCACCAAAACTAGAATACACTTACTCCAAGATCCGCGTTAAATTACTTATAGCTTAAATATCGCTCTTTTACAGATTATGCACCATTATGACAACCCTAGAGTTCATTTTGAAAATCAAACATCATTACAATCAGAAACCATTCTCAAATACAAACATAAATAGGTTTAAGGCCCTAAATCAGAGTACTTTTATGATACCTTTTAAAAAAACGACAATCAATCAACTACATCTCAATCCCAAATTAGTTAGATTTGCAAATCAAACATCATTACATCAGAAAAGATTCTCAAACTGAAACATTAGGCTTAAACCCTAATCATCAGAGTATTTTATGCTAGCTTTAGTAACACGGCACCACAAAAAGCTTGCAAAAAACGACAATCATTTAACTACATTTCAATCCCAAATTAGCTAGGTTCAGCACTTCAGTAATATGAATTCTCTCTCTCTATATATACATTCATTCCGCTCCATTCGGACCCATTTCTTTTCAAATAAGTAAACAATTAATCTTTTAAGAAAAAATACAGTTTCTCTACAAAGGAGCCACATACAAATACAGAACAGAAACAATTTCGAAAAAATGAACAATTTTTTCAAATATACCCCAAAATTGTTCCAAGAAAAGCATTATTTCTTGCACAAAACAAACAAAGTAAAATTGGGTCGAACAATAATCAGCTGCATCTCAGTCCCAAATTAGCTGGGTTTCAGCTAATCCGGACCCATTTCACTTCATATACTCCTACTAAATAATCATTAGGGTCGAACATAAATAAGCTAAATTGTCCCAAATTGTTCCAAGAACACATTTTTTGTGCATAAGACAAACGAAGCAAAAACGGTTCGAACACAAATCAGCTAAAAAGCAGTAGAACTCAAAACAAAATTGAATAGCGAAAAGGGTGTCAGTAAAATCAATCAAGATTGAATTTTTCTCAACATAAATCAGCTATATTGTCCCAAGAACACATTTTTAATGCATAAAACAAACGAAGCAAACTTGGGTCAAACACAAATAAGCTAAAAAAACTGTAAAATTCAAAAATAAATTGAATAGCCAAAAGGGTGTCAGTAAAATCAATCAAGATTGAATTTTACTCAACATAAATCAGCTTTAAAAACTGTAAAATTCAAAACAAAATTAAATAGCCAAAAGGGTGTCAGTAAAATCAATCAAGATTGAGTTTTTCTGAACATAAATCAGCTAATTGTTCCAAGAACACATTTTTTGTGCATAAAACAAACATAGCAAAAATGGGTCGAACACAAATCAGCTAAAAAAACTGTAAAATTCAAAACAAAATTGAATGGGGAAAAGGGTGTCAATAAAATCAAACAAGATTGAATTTTTCTGAACATAAATCAGCTAAATTGTCCCAAGAACACATTTTTATGCATGAAAAAACTGTAAAATTAAAAATTAAATTGAATAGCCAAAAGTTGTCAGTAAAATCAATCAGGATTGATTTTTTCTAAACATAAATCAACTAAATTGTTCCAAGAACACATTTTTTATGCATAAAACAAATGGAGCAAAAATGGGTCGAACATAAATCAGCTAAAAAAAACTGTAAAATTCAAAAATAAATTGAATAGCCAAAAGGGTGTCTGCAAAATCAATCAAGATTGAATTTTTCTCAACATAAATCAGTCAAATTGTCCCAAGAACACATTTTTATGCATAAAATAACTGTAAAATTAAAAATTAAATTGAATAGCCAAAAGGGTGTCAGTAAAATTAATCAAGATTGAATTTTTCTCAACATAAATCAGCTAAATTGTTCCAAGAACACATTTTTATGCAGAAAACAAATGGAGCAAAAATGAGTCAAACACAAATCAGCTAAATAAAACAATAAAATTGAATGGGGAAAAGGGTGTTCAGTAAAATCAATCAAGATTGAAGTTTTTATTAATTACATTAAATTGAGAACAAGAAAATAAAGAAATTAAAAGGGTTCTTACTGAAGGAGTAGAAGGATCAGAAGGGCGAAGCTGACTGAAATTATGAGGGTCAAAAGAAGGTAAATCACCTAGCATTGACCCCATAGCACCCAAATTGGGAAGAATTGGAAAGAACAATGTTTTGGCACTCTTAATTATAAGCTGCAAATATAAATGTGTTGTTGGCAAAGCTCCTTATTTATAGTCCCACTTTACTCCTTTTTTGGGTTGCTTAAAAGGACATATTTTATAGGTTATTTTCATTTTAACCCATGATAAGCTAGCCGAAATATACAAAATTTATACACTGATTATATATATATATCATATGTATATTTATGTATGTTTATACTTAATACTTTCTTCATTTCAAAAAATTGGCCTAATTTGATTTAACACGCACTTTAAGAAATAAATGAAGATTTTTAAAATATGTGGTTCAAAACAAACCTTAGATATTTGTGTAGCTATAAATCATCTCCTACCATTAATTTATTTATAAATATAGAAAGATGTCAATCTTTTTGAGATAAACTAATAATTAAAGTAGATCAATCTTGTAGGACAAAGGAAGTCTTGTAAGTTAAATAAGTGAAAGTCATTGAACTTAATTATCTCCTTTTTATATATATTACGTTATTAACTAGTCCTTATAAAAATGTAACCATTCTCCTAAGTACCTCATTTGAAGGGTCATTAGTGTCGGGGCAGACCTAGCCTATAAGGCATGTGTTCACGTGAATCTAATAATCTTTTGTTCAGATTTTATATTTATATTAAGAAATTCGTAAAATATTTTGTGAATATTTAATTATGAAATAATTATTATTGCATATTAACTTGGAAGTATTATAAGAAATCATAAACTTTAAATTTTGAATCCGCCTCTAAATTTAAAATAATAATTATTTCCTCTGTTTTCAATTTATGTGACCGTGTTTGGTTTCGAGAGTTAAATAAATTATTTACTAACTGTAATTTTTTCATATGCCTTTAAATATTTTAAATTATTAATTATTGTAACTTATAGTAATTTTACGTTCTATGTTCAAAAATTAAAAAAATTATGTTCAAATATACATTCAAATCTAAGAAATTTAAATCTCAGTGAAACATGTCACATAAATTGAGACAGGGAGAGTATACACAAACAACCCATAACAAAATAAAATATAGAAGGGCGGTAGTAGCATTAGAAGTACAATTATATTTGAAAAAACAAAATCAGTTACTGTGTTCCACAGATAATTCTCCAAGATCATCAAGCAATGACTTGTAGTAACAAAGACAATGAATATTTATATTTATCTAGCAGTTAGTAATTTTTGTTTTAATGGTTGATGATTATATCAGTTTGACTTTAGCCAATTAAACTTTTTATGACGTAGTATGAATTAACTTGCTCACATCGATTATTTCATCGAGTACGTACCTGCTATTCCCTATTAACATAAATAATAAGTAATTCTGTCTATCAAAACTTAGACAGATATAAAAAATGTCATTCAATATTTTTTTTGTTACGTAGAATTTGAACACGATACGTTATAATTCTCCACTTTAGTCAATTAACTTATTACAACTCACAATACAAGTGTTAGATAAGCCGATGGCGAGAGTTCTATGTAGTTCGGGCCCTTCAAAATTTATGTCTCATCCAGTCGATTTGACACGAGTTACATGTGGGTGTGGTGTGGGATAAATATCAAATTTGGCCAACTTAAATGTGTGACTCTTAACACTCCCCCGCACGCTCAGACCTCCCAGATCGCGTTAACTGGAGCGTGAATAATATAATTTGGGGTCCAACATCGGTGAACAAAGAATTAGAATGAGTTTGACTCTGATACCATGTAAAGAATGGATCTTGGCCTAACTCAATCCCAAAAGTTAGCTTGTAGGGTGAGGATTGTTCAAGTCCATATAAATAGTCAATGTTTCTATTCCATATCCGATATGGGACTCTTGGCAGTTTTGACTATATTTATAAGTTATTTTATGAATAAAATATTAGGTATTTATAAATAATTTATTATTAGTTTAGTTCAGTAACTTTAATTAATTAAAATATTATCTATATATGTCGTAATATATACTGTTTTGAAAAATTAATGCGGATGAGGATGTGGAGAAAGTGTGAGTCCACATGAAAAATTAATTCAACATTAAACAAAAGTAAAAAGGATTTATTAAGGCCTTGACATTCTTAAATCCAACTGAAACACACAAAATTTGTCGTGTCAGTGTAATGTGTCCCTGAGACATTTATGATAAAGAGAGATGTGTGTCTGGTTACAACGCTAGCTAAGGATATCTAATTGGATTTTAGTGTTAACTTTGAGTGTTTATCTATGTATTTCTCCTATTTATATTTAAAGTTTTTATTAATTGAGCTTTCATTAATAGAAAAAGGCTTAATTATTTTCTTCTGCGATAAATTTCATTTTAAAGTTTTAATTTTTTTATTTCAACTCCCTAAGTTTTTGTGGAGTTTTGCCTAACATTTAAGACTTTGAATTAAATTTAAAATGGGAAAGAGAAACCGTAACAAGTTCAAGTCCAAGTCCAGTGACCGGAAAATATTTTCAAAATACAAAAAACGATGAAACAATTGGCCGTCGTCACTCCTCCCCTGTTGCCTCCGTCACTCCTCCACCTGCTGCCGCCGTCGCTCCTCCATTTCCGAAGCCCACACCTGCTAAAAAATTATTTGAAGCTGTCACACCCCAACCTAGGTGAGACGTGGCTGGCACCCGGTGCCGTGCTGGCCCGAGAGAACCACTCTGAAACTCAAAGTTGCTGGACGTAACTAAGGTATACATAGGCTGACTGGGCCAAACGTATCTTTACTATATGCTACTGTGGGCCAAGAAAGCCTTTTTAAACATTTACAATGGGTAAACTGAATAAAATATAAAATGAGGGCCGACAAGGCACTGACATACTGAACATACCGAACCTTGTGTCTACAAAGCCTCTAAAGATAACTGACATCAAACGTGGCGGGGACATGGCCTCGGCCTACCCATAGTCTGTACAAAATATCTGCTACCTGACCTCTAGACTCGGCTGCACTTCGGAAGAGATGGAGCCCTACCGATCCTCCGCTGAATGTCAACCTCGGCTACTGAGAAAGCTCATCGAACTGATTACCTGCATGCATGAATGCAACGCCCCAACAATGGTACGTCTGTACAAAGACATGTACAAAATATGTAAGGTGGAAAATAATCTCTCTCTCTCTCTCTCTCTCTATATATATATATATATATATATATATATATATATATATATATATATATATATATATATCTGAAGTTGAAGAATATAAATAAATATGTTGGGAATCTCTACTGAAAAGTAAGGATGGGAGTAGATTACCACCAACCCTAGATCGGCTTACCTGATCGTTGTCGCTGGGACCGCTTGGCCCCTATGTCTACCTATACAATCTATTATACCACGACTCTATGTACTATCTTTGCTAACTTTGGTTTCTGATCTTTACTACGTTGTTATCTATCCTACAACCGTACATAAAGCAATTCTTATCACACCTGAAATACTGAACATAATAATCCATCCTCTCAAGGGATCCGGTGTGTAAGTGTATAGCCCTGAAGGCAAGTGTAACTGAATGGCCCCGAAGGAAAGCGCGTGTCTGTATAGCCTCGAAGGTGTTCTATATTTGTATTACCCCAAAGGTAATGCGCATATCTGTATAGTATCCACGAAGGTAGTGTCAATAGCCCCGAAGGTAAGTGCATACATAAAACAATCTGTAAACTAAGTACTTGCGTATATAACTCATAGCTCGACTAGAACCTTCTGTAATTCCTGGTTCATACTTATCGTCTCGTGATCTACTCTGTTAGCTTTAGGAGGTAACTAGTTCAACCTCATCTTTCTTTACTTATTTTCCACTACTAGTTCATTAGCTAGTTCGTTTGGTCTTCGATCTACTAGGAACTCTAGCTTATATATATAACTTACGAACAATTTAAATGGGTTACTGATTCTGCTTCATAGGACTCATAGGGGGGTTACTCTCAATCGACTCGTGCACTCCTAAGCGGTCTTAATCCGTCACTAAGAAGCATAGATGTGAACTAGTCCCCTTCGGCTTCTAATAAAGAGGATATACTTACAGATTCATGCCGAAGCGATGGAAAGATAACTCTTACATACCTTGGGAATGACCATTGACGACGACGATGCAAACTGCCTCTTCACCATCTATCTACAACAATAAACAATACTCATGTCAACAAAAAGGGACATACCAACTAGCTATCGAGCGACAAGCTCGTTCTACGGAAATTCGGACAACGTCTCCCCCATATTCTTACCTCCTCCATAACAAGGACAACATCCACAACAACAACATAAACAACTTATTCTTCATGATTTCTTGTCCATTCAACACTAAGGAATTATTCCCAAAATAGTTCATACTTCCAACATCATGAAACACAACTTCTACATGCTTCCTAGTTACTTTTTTATTTAGCTTGTGATGAAATTCTCAATCTTCAATACCAATACTTAGAAAAGCACAACAACACCATACACATCATAACTAAGTTACTTTCCATGAGTTCTAACTACTACAAGTTATACTTATTACTTCAAAACAGCCCAACAACAAGGAAACTTCATCTTCTCTTTCTTCAAGCTCTAGTTCTGAATTCTTTATCAAAACAACTCATCTAACATGAGATTAACCTTAAGCACAACCAATAAGGTGTTATATATACCTTATGTAGCAGATTCAACTTGAACTCCAAGCTCCACCTAGCTCACAACAACACTTAACTTCATATGAACACCACACAAGCTTCTACTTGTAATTTTCAACATCTTCATGCTAAATTTGGGTAGATTTGCTTTAGAATGACCCTTGGATCTTTGGAGAATGTCTAGGGAGAGGTTAGAGGTGTTAGGGACTTGTTTTGGTCAAAACATGAAGGGGAAATGAGCTTTCACCGTTTTAAATAAATGTAGCACCGCCCCACCGCCTCTAATATGCGATGTCTTCTGCGTTGTAGATGGCCATATGCAGCCGCATCTGCTGGCGCAGATCAAGGTAGAAAATCCTTCAGCTTTTGCTTCATTCTGCGCTCCAATCTGTGATGTGGATCTCATCCACAAAGCAAAATTCTTAGCGTATCCCTCTAACTTCATCGAAATTCGTCAAGAGATGATTCCTTCAACCCCAATGGCATCCAACATTCCATACACCTTTATAACGTCTCTCTACTTCATAAGGGACCTTCAGAAAGGATCTCGAGTCACCGGCTCAAGTCTTTTAACTATGCTCTCATTCGCATACCAAACTACGGGGTGTAACAGAAGCGGAGAGATATTTTTTCTATGCAGAAAAAATGTCGTGAAGAAGATGGAAGATCTGGATATCATTCGTGCCATTAGCCGTAAATATGAATGCATTTGTGGAAAGGTCAACGTCATGTGAAACAATATGAATGTTAAAGCTGAAATGGAACGCATTGTGGCGAGGGAATTATCGAACTAGAAATACGTAGGCTAATGAATAAATTATTCATTTCTATTATTCTAGAAATAGATAGGCTAATGAATTTACCTGTGTTCAGAAATTACACTTTCTCTTATTATCTTCTATACAATTTACTGTTTGTATCCAGACACTGCTTTGAAAGTAAAAGTTACTATCAGAAAATCGTCAATTCTCAATGGATGTCTTGTCAGAATTTTGGCTCGTTATTAAGGAATTTTCGATGGATAATTCCTCGAAAACGATATAGACTAGCCAAATTTTGATGAATTCCATCAGAAATTAGCAATTTTCTGCTAATATGTATTGTTATTTATACTATCCAAATAAAGCAAAAAATTTATCAATTTGAACAACTTCGGATTTTAATTTAATTATTCATTTTTTCAATTTATATAGACAAATCAATCAATATAATTATTATATCAACTTGATGCAAACAAGAGTTTAATCGAATTTGTGAATTAGAGCGAAAGAGTAAAATAATTACCAACCCTGAACAGATATTTACAATTATATTGTTAAACAATTATGATATCAAGCAACCATCATCATTACTCGAAGATATTAACTTTTAAATTTTAAGGAAGAAAGAATCTTCAATTTTATTTTATACTTAAAAGTCTTAAACAAAGATGAGAGGAAAGGTAGGAATCAATTGCCAAAAAGAAAAAGAAGACAAACAACAATTATTTGTACGTTTCTTGAATATATATATATATATATATATACAGCATTTCAACCGAACTTTGCGGGTGTCGTAGCATCCCTCGGCCCTCATTAGATCCGTCCTGTTTGTACCTGACCTTTGTTTAATCAATTAGTTCTAGTGAGGGTTCTCAACAAAAAAAAGACTTTGAATTAAAATACTTCAATCTTCATATTAATAAATATTTTTTTTTAAAAAAAGATTCATGATATTATATTGCAAACACATGGCTAATATATCATTAATTGAAATAACCTTTACAAATAACAAATATTACTAACATATGTTAATGTGAAACTAGAGTTTTTATATCTTATAAAAATATCATAACTAGAAAACACAATCACCTTAACAGAATCGCCCATTAGGGCTAATTAAAAAGGTTAAGAGTTAGGGGGTCGGATCAGGCCAAGCTCTTTTCACAATATTTTTTTGAAATATAATTAAATATGAGTTATTGTATACCTCATAACATGATTAGAAGTGAAAGAGTTAGGAGTAGAAATGTCGAGTCATGGAAAAATAGGTAAAAATGAAAGGGGTTAAAAATATTATATTTTTTAACATTAGAAATATGTAAAATCCTGAAAAGTTAAGAGATGAGCTAAAGAGGTATGGAGAATAACATAAAGAAAAACATACTATGATCGAGAAACTGGAGAAGGAGTTGGTCAGAGAGGAGAGCGGAGCTCAACATCACATCATTGTAAATGTCAAACATAAAGTACATATACGATGATGTGAGATAATACACGAAAAGATGACCATGTAGATAATTCAAGTGTACGTGTGGGGATTCATGTGAATGTGACGATACACAATGTGAAAAACGTTATATAGAGAAATCTAAAGTGCACCTAAGACCAAGAAAGGAGAAGCGTACATGCTCTGAGACTTTTGATTGCACAAGTAAGAAGTGTGCTCGTAAAGTCGTGTGGAAAAAAATGTAGTTGGCGCCTTAATTGCAATAGAAAGAGATGAAGTAAAGTTTATCATTTTCAACCCTCTACAGATATTAGTAGGGGTGAGCACGAGTACAGAGTACCCAGATACCCGACTGGAACCGATATTAACGGGTAGGTTCCGAGTAGATATATTATAATAACGGGTAGGTTCCGGGTAGTAAAATTAGGAACCGATCAATGTCGGGTCCGGTTTCGATTCCGGCAAATAGAGACAGGGTACCTGGACCCGGAACCGATACGCGAAACCTATCTAATTGTATAATTTTTACAATTTATTAGTCATTCTTTAATTTTAAAAAGGGTTACATTTGAAAAATGTGGCCATGAATTTAATTCTCTTTTAAAACAAGACGGATTGGGCCTCATTCCCCAACGAATTAGCCAAGCCCAAGGCTAAATTATCCCAGACCCGACCTATACATGTTTAAAGCATAAAAAGGGCAAAACCCTTCCTTTCCCCACTTTTCACAATTTGGGTCAAGGGAAAACCCTAGCCGCGTCGTCACCATGGCCATTTATGGAAAGCTCGCAGTGTACGCTCCCTTAATTGTTTCTTGTCTGATTCACGATTCAAAATCTCTATTTTCATTAGTTGAGAACCATTATGGAGGGAATTTGAGAACCATTCAAGATTCAAATTCTCTTCGATCTTTAGGCTACCTTCATACAAGGTAAATGTTTTACCTTTAAAGTAATTTTTAATTAACTTCATTATTTGTGTTTATTATGTGATTGTTAGCATGAATAGTTAAATAAGGTGTTTAATATGTTAGTTTAGGACTAGTTTAAGCTATGTTTATACTGCTTTGAATCAAATTAATATCTAAATATATATTAGGTAGAGCCTACATAACTGTTCATGTTGAAAATGACACCAATATGTCGTCTAAAGCTAGTATTTGTTAGGTAAACATGATTTGAATATGAATTTAAAGCTCATTTGAAGTCATGAATAGGTTATATGAGAAGAAATCAGGGTATCCGGGAACCTATTCGGAATCGCAGGGTCCGGGTAGGTTCCAGATAATGATTGATACGGGTAGATTTCGGATAGTAAATTTAGGAACCGATTTTTTACTGGGTAGGATTCGAGTAGTTAAAAAAAGTTAGGGTATCCGAACCCGATCACCCCTAGATATTAAGCAGTGAGACCTATTGTCCCCTTATTTACTTATCATCTACTTGAAAAGTGTGGGATCGACAATTATGGAAATGTGCCTTCGATAAACTGGATGTACTTTAGGGATATGATGACCAAAGTGAACATAAAAAATATCCTGAATCTCAATTTCGATATGTATTTTACTGAGAATAAAAGTTTCTTATTCGGTTGCCCTTTCTTCTTTTTTTTTTCTCGAAAAACCCAGGCAAGCTGCAGTAAATTCTGATGGCCACGTGTATCCACACATTGGGAAGTGTAAAAAATATCATGTGTACATCTAAAATGTTGGATCCATTTCTTTTCTTCAAAAGGTTATCAGAGAAGTTTGAGTTGTAAAAGTCTCTAAAGGTAGTATTCAAGACCATACATTTTCTTTTTCTTTCTTAAATTAGTGTTAGATCTAATCTAAGTGCTCTATTTTAATATTCCTTCAGATTTATTCTATTTTTCATGTTTATTAAAATAATTAATTTATTCTAAAAATTTCATAAAAATCAAAATATAATTAATTATTTTTCACCTTTACTTTGCTCCAAAAAATATAGAAATAAATTAATGTGGTAAAAGAATGAGTAGTATTAATTGAGATCAAAGAATAAATAAAAGTAATTTAATAAAATTAGTCTTTTTAATTTTCTTTAAAGATCATAAGAAAGACAACATGACAAATAAAATGATTCGGATGGAGAGGATCTATCTTAGATATGCATGGCGTGCTTGGCACCAATTTAATGGAATCTTGAGTCAAATCAGTAGCAAGACCTATAATACGATAAGCATAACTTCAATTTTTCTTAATAATTTGTTTAAATATATTACAAAAGATTTTCGATAGTTTTCATAGAAGGTTAGAGATATGTTCTTTCAAATTCTTTCACGGTACATATTTTAGTTAATTTCTGAAATTTTCTTAAAAAATATTTTTGGCTCGACTTCCTTTTTTTTTTTTAAGTAAACATAAATCATGTGGTAAACACAACAATACACCACTAATAAGATTGAAGACTCATCTTTTGGGACTAAATATGAAAACAAGAAGTAAACAGAACAATACATAGAAAAACCACCAACTCAACAAGAAGTACATAATAAAAAACAAACTAGCCCAAAACCTCACTCATGAGAAATGATACTTGCTCTGTCCGCTTGGGCAGCTCAATTGGTTTCAAGAGGGATATTTGGAATAAGAGACCAAGGATCGAATCCCGTCAGCGGCAGTGTGGGGGTTTCTTCTTGAAATAAAGGAGGGCCCCTTGTGCGCAGCGTGGTACTGGTCTAACCTTTGAAATCAATTGAGTCACCATGATTTACCTCCTTCACAGACCTGTCGGACCGGGGTGTGGGGGCTCCTGGGGTGAGAGATTCCACCTTTATGGAATAAGAAATGATACTTGCTCTTCTTTTGCCTTCAAAGAAAAACTCTTTCCTTGGTATTTGAACCTCACCTCACCATCCTTAAAGCCAAACCTCTCAACCCTGCATATGACTGGTTCTCCAGCACAATGTGACCCTCTTTTAATGGCACCACAAGCCGATCAGTGGTAAACAATGTGCGATCCAGAGTTGTTGTTGTTGTTGTTTTCCTTAAAGCCAAACCTCTCAATTTGCAATAGTTGTTGTTTTCACATCAATATTTCAAGCCTCACTAATAAAGTTGATAACATTCAACACTAATTTTGTTTGGACTTGTCTCTCCTAACTTGTAGAGTTGCAAGATGCTTGAATAGTGACGACTTCGAGAATGAATTTTCAATGCCCGAATAATTCCAGCTTCACATGATTGAATATTTGAGGTTGTATTTAGAGGCAAGAAAAAATAGTTCAACATTTCTCAAGCCTTCAATAACCTTAAAATGGGAAGGGCAATTGTCCACTATCAAAAGAACGTTTATGTCATCCATTCATTTATCAAACCAGCAAACAAATTCTTGAAAAAGTAATCCAATCATCCATGCTTTCTTGTTAGCTCGATAGTGACAATTAACGTTATTCAAATTCATATTTTTAAAACATCTAGGATTAGCATACTTATCAATTATCCAAAGTGGTACTTTGTCAGAACTGTCGCCATTGCAACAAACAACAACCGTAATTCTTTCCTTGTCCTTCCAATTGCTTTGTTGCAAGTGAATGATCTACTTCCAAACAATAAAATAAACCAGTTTCATCCATATTATAGATATTCTTCCATTGAAATTGATCTAATTTAGCTCGTATACTTGGTAAAGAATTCTCAACATTCTCCATAGCAACTGAACCACTTTCACCAAACATTCGATAAGATTTAATTCCATGTCTCGCCTTAAACCATTATAACTAGCCACTTGAGAAATTAAATCCTTGATCAGAGCTTCCATACATTTTTTGCCAAAACTTTTTTGCTTGAGCTTGGATCATTTCTCCACTAATATTAAATTTCTCTTGATATTGAAAAAATCATTCATACAACACTTTTTCTAACTCTAGATATTTTGATGACTTGTGCCTCTTGACGTTTTTATTCTTTATCTCCGTTGATAAATACTCTGCTGATCTTTTAAGAGTATTTGATATTGTTGATTGGCGGATAGAGATGTTGAACTTTTGCTCCATCCATAACTGCAAATCTTTTTTACTTAAAGTGGGCTGCTCATTTTTATGCTCACATAATGCTATTCTCATTTCATCAGTCAAGGTGGATTTTTTCACTCCTTTCAAATTTGAAGCCATGAAGAAGAAATTTTTTTTTAGTGATTTGAGAATGAAAAGAAAACTAACGTATTTATAGAGTTTGTGTTCATGCATAACATTAATAATTTTTTTGTTACAATGTACTTTATTTTATCAATATACAATTCATGCATTTTTTTTTTTGAAATTGTTTCTTACAAAGTACCTAGTTCAAATTTTAGTTTCTCAATTAATAATAACTAAATATTAATATAAAGTTCATGCGTGTATTACGTATGTACTAGCTTTTTTATTAGATAGTTTAACTTAATTTCATCTTTTAGTTTCTCAATAATTATAATTAATAATTATTAAAAAAAATGCATGCATACGTGATAGTTCATGTTCATCCTTTACTAGCTTTGTTACAATGTACTTTAGTTTAATTTTTTTAGTTTTTCAATACATATATTTAAAATTATATGCATGAACCTTAATTAAAATAATAATGAAAATGTATAACAAAATGCATGTCACACAAAAAATATAAAAATATTATGTAAAAAAATAAATATTCATTTATTCATTTATCGAAAAATAAATAACCTCGCTAAATGAATATTTTTTATCGGTCTCAATGATATTCATTTATCGATATTTTACTGTATAGAGCCAATAAATATACACGTCATGGGTGACATGAGAATCTGGGTAGCTAATTGGTGCTGGTCCCGTTGTCTGTCAGTTTACGGATTGCTACATTATCCAATCTGATAAACATCATAAAAAACTTAGTTGGAGAACCTCAACCCAAACATATCGATCATCTATTATCCTGTCTCGACGAAGCTAAGAAAACCGTGTAATTATCCTGTATAGACATAATTCTTGTATACAATTGCACAGTGAAATACGAAAAAGGAAATTTCTAGATACTCTTTCAGATCCTTACTTCTATATTTTCTATAACAATTGAATGATCAATTTTTTTTGGTAGTTACATGAAAGATGTCTCACTTATACATCCAAATCTATACTCAAATTATAAATTGAGTGCATATATAAAGTATCACCATAATTACCATTTGAGTTATAAAATAGGAATATTACTGACGTGTAAAGTTTTAACTGCTAACTAAAAATCTCTCTTTACAGAGATTTATATTCGTATCTAAGTTCAATTATATGTTTTCCTCTTTAGGATTGTTATTCCCCTCTCATTTCACGAAAGACAAATTTAACATTGTTCATATTAGGTATTCGATTTTAGATCATTTATGTTACTTTCAAGCATCTTATTTTTAGTGATAAAGCTAATTTACTTTCAGTTTGATAAGTATTCTTCAATTTTAGATGCATAAAGTATATATGTGCCATTGACCATTCAATTTAATTAGTGTTCTAATGAATGCCTACTTTTACAATGATACATTGTAATTCACCTTTTTATTTATATGTGGAGAAGATGACCTTGTAAGTCTCTGGACACGCACAAAATTGCCCGTGTAAATCATTCTAATTAGAATAGACGTTTTACAAAAATATAACAAGTGTGCTTGTACAGATATTAAAGGAAACAAGCTGTAGATTCAAACAGGTAAATGGTGAGCCAATTCGATTGATACTTATTGTTGTTGCGAAGCATAATTATACTGGAAATTTGCTATCAAATGACTGAAAAGTATTTGAACAACTTCAATTATGCAAATCATATTATATATAAAATATATACTCAACTTGACAGTAATTCCCTTTCTAATATGTCAACAACACATAATTTAAAAATTGAACCCTCCTTTTTATAATTGCATATATATCAAGAACTTATTGTCGAATGAAAAGTAGCGTTGTATAGAAGTTGTACAAAAATCCGATCAATGTATCCCTTTCTTACAATGTGTAGTAGATTATTGTCAATTTCATTATGTACATCTACATAGAAATTGTAGTCATTTGAGATGGAGATAATAATGATTGAAATTGATCGACACCCATTACTTCGTCATGGCCGACGTCGCTTATTATTGCATTTCTAAGCCAAGAAACTCAAATTCGTGATTTGTTGCACTTTCGGTGGGTATTAGCACACATATTTTCTAGAATCCGATCGAGGGTCTCTGATTGGACTAAAATTCACCGGTCCATCATAAATAGGCTGGTGATCGACACCCATAACATCATCATGGCCGATGTCGCGTATTAATATATTTCTAAGCCCAAAAACTTAAATTTGTGATATTTTGCACTGTCGGTGGATATTAGCACACAGATATTGTAGAATCTGGTCAACGGTCTCTGATTGACCTATAATTCACACGGTCCATCACAAACAGGCTGGTGATCGACACTCATTACTTCGTCATGGCGACGTCGCGTATTATTGCATTTCTAGTCCAATAAACTCAAATTCGTGATTTTTACACTTTCGGTGGATATTAGCACACAAATTTTCTAGAATCTGATCGACAGTCTCTGATTGGCCAAAAATTCACATGGTCCATCACAAACATGCTGGTGATCGACACCCATTACTTCGTCATGGCCGACGTCGCTTATTATTGCATTTCTAAGCAAAGAAATTCAAATTTGTGATTTTTTGCTCTTTCGGTGCATATTAGCACACAAATTTTCTAGAATCCGGTCGATGGTCTCTGATGGGCCTAAAATTCACCCGATCCATCACAAACAGGCTGGTGATCAACACCCATTACTTCATCATGGCCGACGTCGCGTATTATTGTATTTCTAAACCTAAAAATCAAATACGTGATTTTTTGCACTTTCGATCGGTATTAGCGCACATATTCTCTAGAATTCGATCGACGGTCTCTGATTGGCCTAAAATTCACCTGATCCAACACAAACAAGGTTGTGATCGACACCCATCACTTCGTCATGGCCGACGTCACTTATTATTGCATTTCTAAGCAAAAAAACTCAAATTCGTGATTTTTTGCACTTTCGGTGGGTATCACACATATTTTATAGAATCCGATCGACGGTCTCTGATTGGCCTAAAATTCACCCGGTCTATCACAAACAGGCTGGTGATCAACATCCATTACTTCGTTATGGCCGACGTTGCGTATTATTGTATTTCTAAGCCTATAAACTCAAATTCGTGATTTTTTGCACTTTCGATGGGTATTAGCACACATATTTTCTAGAATCCGGTCAACGGTATCTGATTGGTTAAAATTAACCTCATCCATCACAAACAAGGTTGTCATCGACACCCATTACTTTGTCATGGCCAACGTCGCTTAGTATAGCATTTCTAAGCCAAGAAACTCAAATTCGTGATTTTTTGCACTTTCTGTGGGTATTAGCAGACATATTTTCTAGAATACGGTCGACGGTCTCTGATTGGCCTAAAATTCACCCGATCTATCACAAACAGGATTTCGATCAACACTCATTACTTCGTCATGGCCGACGTCGCATATTATTGTATTTCTAAGCCAATAAACTCAAATTCACGATTTTTTGCACTTTCGATGGGTATTAGCACACATATTTTCTAGAATCCGATCGACGGTCTCTAATTAACCTAAAATTCACCTGATCCAGCACGAACAATGTCTTGATCGACACCCATTACTTCGTCATGGCCGACGTTGCTTATTATTGCATTTCTAAGCCAAAAAACTCAAATTCGTGATTTTTTGAACTTTCGATGGGTATTAGCACACATATTTTCTAAAATCCGATCGACGGTCTTTGATTGGCCTAAAATTCACCTGATCCATCACAAACAAGGTTGTGATCGACACCCATCACTTCGGCATGGCCGACGTCGCTTATTATTTCATTTTTAAGCCAAGAAACTCAAATTCGTACTTTTTTGCACTTTCGATGGGTATTAGCACACATATTTTCTAAAATCCGATCGACGGTCTTTGATTGGCCTAAAATTCACCTGATCCATCACAAACAAGGTTGTGATCGACACCCATCACTTCGGCATGGCCGACGTCGCTTATTATTTCATTTTTAAGCCAAGAAACTCAAATTCGTACTTTTTTGCACTTTCGGGGAGTATCACACATATTTTCTTGAATCCGGTCGACGGTCTCTGATTGGCCTAAAATTCACCCGGTCTATCACAAACAGGCTGGTGATCAACACCCATTACTTTGTCATGGCCGACGTCGCTTATTATTGTATTTCTAAGCCTATAAACTCAAATTCGTGATTTTTTGCACTTTCAATAGGTATTAGCACACATATTTTCTAGAATCCGGTCAACGGTATCTGATTATTTAAAATTAACATGATCCATCACAAAGAAGGTTGTCATCGACACCCATTACTTCGTCATGGCCGACGTCGCTTATTATTGCATTTCTAAGCCAAAAAACTCAAATTCGTGATTTTTTGCACTTTCGGTGGGTATTAGCACACGTATTTTCTAGAATACGGTCGACGATCTCTGATTGGCCTAAAATTCACCGGTCTATCACATATAGGATTTCGATCAACACTCATTACTTCATCATGGCCGACGCCGCACATTATTGTATTTCTAAGCCTATAAACTCAAATTCATGATTTTTTGCACTTTCGCTGGGTATTAGCACACATATTTTCTAGAATCCGGTCGACGGTCTCTGATTGACCTAAAATACCCGTGATCCAGCACGAACAATGTTTTGATCGACACCCATTATTTCGTGATGGCCGACGTTGCTTATTATTGCATCTCTAAGCCAAGAAACTCAAATTCGTAATTTTTTGCACTTTCGGTGGGTATCACACATATTTTCTAGAATCCGGTTGACGGTCTCTGATTGACCTAAAATTCACCCGGTCCATCACAAACAGGTTGGTGATCAATACTCATTACTTAGTCATGACCGACGTCGCATATTATTGTATTTCTAAGCCTATACACTCAAATTCGTGATTTTTTTGCACTTTCGGTGGATATTAGCACACAGATTTTCTAGAATTGGATCGATAGTCTCTGATTGGCCTAAAATTCACCCGGTCCATCATATATATGCTAGTGATCGACACCCATAACTTCGTCATGGATGACGTCTCATATTATTATATTTCTAAGCCTAGAAACTTAAATTTGTGATTTTTTGCACTTTCGGTGGGTATTTGCTCACAGATTTTTTAGAATCCGGTCGACGGTCTCTGATTATCCTAAAATTCACCCGGTACATCATGAACAGGCTAGTGATTGACACCCATTTCTTCGTCATGGCAGACGTCGTGTATTATTGCATTTCTAAGCCCAGAAACTCAAATTCATGATTTTTTGAACTTTCGGTGGGTATTAGCACTTAAATTTTCTAGAATCCGATTGACGGTCTCTGATAGGCCTATAATTCACCCGGTCCATCGCAAACAGGCTGGTGATCGACACCCATTACTTCTTCATGGCCGACATCGCCTATTATTGCATTTCTAAGCCCAGAAACTCAAATTCGTGATTTTTTGCACTTTAAATGGATATTAGCACACATATTTTCTAGAATTCGGTTGACAGTCTGCTTGTGATGGACTGGGTGAATATTAGGCCAATCAGATACCATCGACTGGGTTCTAGAAAATCTGTGAGCTAATACCCACCGAAAGAGCAAATATTCACGAATTTGAGTTTCTTGGCTTAGAAATACAATAATAAGCGACGTTGGTCATGATAAAGTAATGGGTGTTCATCACCATCCTGTTTGTGATGGATCCGGTGAATTTTACGTCAATCAGAGACCATCGACCGAATTCTAGAAAATATGTGTGCTAATACCCACCCAAAGTGCAAAAAAACACGAATTTAAGTTTCTGGGCTTAGAAATATAATAATAAATGACGTCGGCCATGACGTAGTTATGGGTGTCGATCACTAGCCTATTTGTGATGGACCAGGTGAATTTCAGGCCAAACAGAGGCCGTCTACTGGATTCTAGAAAATATGTGTGCTAATAACCATCGACAGTGCAAAAAATTATGAATTTGAGTTTCTTGGCTAAGAAATGCAATAATAAGCGACGTTGGCCATGATGAAGTAGTGGGTGTCGATCACCAGCCTGTTTTTGGTGGATCGATTGAATTTTAGGATAAATCAGAGACCGTCAACCGAATTCTAGCCGAAAGTGCAAAAAATCACGAATTTGAGTTTCTTGGCTTAGAAATGCAATAATAAGCGACATCGTCCATGATAAAGTAATGGGTGTTGATCACCATCCTGTTTGTGATGGATCCGGTGAATTTTACGCCAATCAGATATCATCAACCGAATTCTAGAAAATATGTGTGCTAGTACCCACCGAAAGTGCAAAAATCACGAATTTGAGTTTCTTGGCTTAGCAATGAAATAATAATCTACATCGGCAATGACAAAGTAATGGGTGTCGATCACAAGCTTGTTTGTGATGGATCATGTTAATTATAGGACAATCAGAGACCGTCGATCGGATTCTAGAAAATATGTGTGCTTAATACCCACCGAAAGTGCAAAAAACACGAATTTAAGTTTGTGGGCTTAGAAATACAATAATACGCGACGTCAGTCATGACAAAGTAATGGGTATTGATAACCAGCCTGCTTGTGATGGACCGGGTGAATATTAGGCCAATCAGATACCATCGACTGGATTCAAGAAAATATGTGTGTTAATACCCCACCGACAGAGAAATATTTCACGAATTTGAGTTTCTTGTCTTAGAAATGCAATAATAAGCGACGTCGGCCATGATAAAGTAATGGGTGTGCATCACCATCCTGTTTGTGACGAATCCGATGAATTTTACGCCAATCAGAGATCATTGATCGGATTCTAGGAAATATGTGTGCTAGTACCCACTGAAAGTGCAAAAAATCACGAATTTGAGTTTCTCGGCTTAGCAGTGAAATAATAATCTACGTCGGCTATGACGAAGTAATGGGTGTCGATCACAAGCTTGTTTGTGATGGATCATGTTAATTATAGTACAATCAGAGACCGTCGACCGGATTCTAGAAATATGTGTGCTAATACCCACCCAAAGTGCAAAAAAACACTAATTTAAGTTTCTGGGCTTAGAAATATAATAATAAATGACGTCGGCCATGACGTAGTTATGGATGTCGATCACTAGCCTATTTGTGATGGACCAGGTGAATTTCAGGCCAATCAGAGACCGTCTACTGGATTCTAGAAAATATGTGTGCTAATAACCATCGAAAGTGCAAAAAATCATGAATTTGAGTTTCTTGGTTAAGAAATGCAATAATAAGCGACGTCGTCCATGACGAAGTAATGGGTGTCGATCACCAGCTTGTTTGTCATGGATCGATTGAATTTTAGGTTAATCAAAGACCGTCAACCGTATTCTAGAAAATCTGTGTGCGAATACACACCGGAAGTGCAAAAAATCACGAAGTTGAGTTTCTTGGCTTAGAAATGCAATAATAAGCGACATCGTCCATGATAAAGTAATGGGTGTTGATCACCATCCTGTTTGTGATGGATCCGATGAATTTTACGCCAATTAGAGACCATCGACCGGATTCTAGAAAATATGTGTGCTAGTACCCACCAAAAGTGCAAAAAATCTTGAATTTGAGTTTCTTGGCTTAGCAATGAAATAATAATCTACGTCGGCAATGACGAAGTAATGGGTGTTGATCACAAGCTTGTTTGTGATGGATCATGTTAATTATAGTACAATCAGAGACCGTCGACCGAATTCTAGAAAATCGGTGTGCTAATACCCATCGAAAGTGCAAAAAATTATGAATTTGAGTTTCTAGGATTAGAAATATAATAATAAGCAACGTCGGCCATGACGAAGTTATGGGTGTCGATCACTAGCTTGTTTGTGATGGACTGAGTTAATTTTAGGCCAATTAGAGACCATTGATCGGATTCTAGAAAATCGGTGTGCTAATACCCACCGAAAGTGCAAAAAATCATGAATTTGTGTTTCTTGGCTATGAAATGCAATAATAAGCGACGTCAGCCATGACGAAGTACTGGGTGTCGATCACCAGCCTGTTTGTGATAGATCGGTTGAATTTTAGGCTAATTAGAGACCGTCAACCGGATTCTAGAAAATTTGTATGTGAATACTCACCGAAAGTGCAAAAAACACGAATTTGAGTTTCTTGGCTTAGAAATGCATCAATAAGCGACGTCAGCCATAACGAAGTAATGGGTATTGATCACCAACCTGCTTGTGATGGACCGGGTGAATATTATGCCAATCATATTTCATCGACTGGATTCAAGATAATATGTGTGTTAATACCCCACCGAAAGAGCAAAAATTCACGAATTTGAGTTTCTTGGCTTAGAAGTGCAATAATAAGCGATGTCGGCCATGATAAATTAATGGGTGTTCATCACCATCCTATTTGTGATGGATTTGGTGAATTTTACGACAATCATAGACCATCGTCCGGATTCTAAAAAATATGTGTGCTAGTACCTATCGAAAGTACAAAAAATCACGAATTTGAGTTTCTTGGCTTAGAAAGAAAATAATAAGCGATGTCGGCAATGACGAAGTAATGGGTGTCGATCACAAGCTTGTTTGTGATGGATCATGTTAGTTATAGGACAATCAGACACTGTCGACTGGATTCTAGAAAATCGGTATGCTAATATCCACCGAAAGTGCAAAAAATCATGAATTTGAGTTTCTTGGCTAAGAAATGCAATAATAAGCGACGTCGGCCATGACGAAGTAATGTGTGTCGATCACCGGCTTGTTTTTGATGGACCGATTGAATTTTAGGCTAATCAGAGACCGTCAATCGTATTCTAGAAAATTTGTGCGCGAATACACACTGAAAGTGCAAAAAATCACACATTTGAGTTTCTTGGCTTAGAAATGTAATAATAAGCAACATCGGCAATGACGAAGTAATGGGTGTCGATCACAAGCTTGTTAGTGATGGATCAGGTTAATTATAGGCCAATCAGAGACAGTCGATCGGATTCTAGAAAATATGTGTGCTAATACCCATCGAAATTGTCAAAAAATCACGAATTTAAGTTTCTGGGCTCTGAAATATAATAATAAATGACGTCGGCCATGATGTAGTTATGGGTGTCGATCACTAGCCTATTTGTGATGGACCGGGTGAAGTTTAGGCCAATCAGAGACCATCGATCGTATTCTAGAAAATCGGTGTGCTAATACCCACCGAAAGTGCAAAAAATCATGAATTTGAGTTTCTTGGCTACGAAATGCAATAGTAAGCAACGTCGGCCATGACGAAGTAACGGGTGTCGATCACCAGCCTGCTTGTGATGGACCGGTTGAATTTTAGGCTAATCATAGATCGTCAATCGGATTCTAGAAAATTTGTGTGCGGATACACACCGAAAGTGCAAAAAATCACAAATTTGAGTTTCTTGGCTTAGAAATGCAATAATAAGCGACATCATCCATGATGAAGTGATGGTGTTGAACATCATCCTGTTTGTGATGGATCCGGTGAATTTTACGCCAATCAAAGACTATCGACCGAATTCTAGAAAATATGTGTGCTAGTACCCACCAAAAGTGCAAAAAATCTCGAATTTAAGTTTCTTGGTTTAGAAATGCAATAGTAAGAGACATCGGCAGTGACGAAGTAATGGTTGTCGATCACAAGCTTGTTAGTGATGGATTAGGTGAATTATAGGCCAATCAGAGATAGTTGCCCAGATTCTAGAAAATCTGTGAGCTAATACCCATCGAAATTGCCAAAAAATCACGAATTTAAGTTTTTGGGCTTAGAAATATAATAATAAATGACGTCGGCCATGACGTAGTTATGAGTGTCGATCACTAGCCTATTTGTGATGGCCCGGGAGAATTTTAGGCCAATCAGAGACAATCGATCAGATTGTAGAAAATCGGTGTTCTAATACCCACCGAAAGTGAAAAAAATCACGAATTTGAGTTTCTTGGCTTAGAAATGCAATAATAAGCGACGTCGGCCATGAGGAAGTAATGGGTGTCGATCACCAGCCTGTTTGTGATTGACCGGTTGAATTTTACGCTAATCAGAGACCGTCAACCGAATTCTAGAAAATTTGTGTGCGAATACACACCGAAAGTGCAAAAAATCACGAATTTGAGTTTTTTTGGCATAGAAATGCAATAATAAGCGACATCATCAATGAAGAAGTAATGGGTGTCGATCACAAGCCTATTTTTCATAGACAGGGTGAATTTCAGGCCAATTAGAGACCGTCTACCGGATTATATAAAATATGTGTGCTAATACCCATCGAAAGTGCAAAAAATCATGAATTTGAGTTTTTGGGCTTAGAAATGCAATAATACGTGACGTCAGTCATGACGAAGTAATGGGTATTGATCACCAGCCTGCTTGTGATGGACCGGGTGAATATTAGGCCAATCAGATACCATCGACTGGATTCAAGAAAATATGTGTGTTAATACCCCCACCGAAAGAGAAAAATTCATGGATTTGAGTTTCTTGTCTTAGAAATGCAATAACAAGCGACGTCGGCCATGATAAAGTAATGGGTGTGCATCACCATCCTGTTTGTGATGGATTAAGTGAAATTTACGCCAATCAGAGACCATCGATCGAATTCTAGAAAATATGTGTGCTAGTACCCACCGAAAGTGCAAAAAATCACGAATTTGTGTTTCTTGGCTCAGAGATGCAATAAATAGCGACATCATCCATGATAAAGTAATAGGTGTTGATCACCATCCTGGTTGTGATGGATCCGGTGAATTTTACGCCAATCAGAGTTCATCGATCGGATTCTAGAAAATATGTGTGCTAGTACCCACCGAAAGTGCAACAAATCACGAATTTGAGTTTCTTGGCTTAGCAATGAAATAATAAGCGACGTCGGCAATGACGAAGTAATGGGTGTCGATCACAAGATTGTTTGTGATGGATCATGTTAATTATAGGACAATCAGATACCGCCGATCGGATTCTAGAAATTTTGTGTGCAATACCAACTGAAAGTGAAAAAAATCAGAAATTTAAGTTTCTAGGCTTAGAAATATAATAATAAACGACGTCGGCCATAACATAGTTATGGGTGTCTATCACTAGCCTATTTGTGATGAACCGGGTGAATTTCAGGCCAATCAGATACCGTCTACCGGATTCTAGAAAATATGTGTGCTAATACCCATCGAAAGTGCAAAAATCATGAATTTGAGTTTCTTGGCTTAGAAATGCAATAATACGCGACGTCAGCCATGACGAAGTAATGGGTATTGATCACCAGCCTGCTTGTGATGGACCGTGTGAATATTAGGCCTATTAGATACCATCGACTGGATTCAAGAAAATATGTGTGCTAGTACCCACCGAAAGAGTAAAAATTCACCAATTTGGGTTTCTTGGCTTAGAAATGCAATAATAAGCGACGTCGGCCATGATAAATTAATGGGTGTTCATCACCATCCTGTTAGTGATGGATCCGGTGAATTTTACGCCAATCAGAGAATATCGACCGGATTCAAGAAAATGTGTGCTAGTACCCACCGAAAGTGCAAAAAATTACGAATTTGAGTTTCTTGGCTTAGAAATGAAATAATAAGCGACGTCGGCAATGACAAAGTAATGGGTGTCGATCACAAGCTTGTTTGTGATGGATCATGTTAATTATAGGGCAATCAGAGACCTTCGATCGGATTCTAGAAAATCGGTGTGCTAATACCCACCGAAAGTGCAAAAATCATGAATTTGAGTTTCTTGGCTAAGAAATGCAATAATAAGCGACGTCGGCCATGACGAAATAATGGGTGTCGATCAACAACCTGTTTGTGATGGACCGATTGAATTTTAGACCGGATTCTAGAAAATCTGTGTGCGAATACACACCAAAATGCAAAAAATCACGAATTTGAGTTTTTTTGGCATAGAAATGCAATAATAAGCGACATCATTCATGATGAAGTAATGGGTGTCGATCACAAGCCTATTTTTCATAGACCGGGTGAATTTTAGGCCAATCAGAGACCGTTTATCATATTCTAAAAAATATGTGTGCTAATACCCACCGAAAGTGCAAAAAATCATGAATTTGAGTTTTTGGGCATAGAAATGCAATAATATGCGACGTCAGCCATGACGAAGCAATGTGTATTGATCACCAGCCTGCTTGTGATGGACCGGGTGAATATTAGGCCAATCGGATACCATCGACTGGATTCAAGAAAATCTGTGTGATAATACCCATCGAAAGAGCAAAAATTCACGAATTTGATTTTGTTGACTTAGAAATGCAATAATAAGCGACATCGGACATGATAAAATCATGGTTGTTGATCATCATCTTGTTTGTAATGGATCCGGTGAATTTTACGCCAATCAGAGACCATAGACTGAATACTAGAAAATATGTGTGCTAGTACCCACCAAAAGTGCAAAAAATTACGAATTTGAGTTTCTTGGCTTAGAAATGTAATAATAAGCGACGTCGGCAATGACAAAGTAATTAGTGTCGATCACAAGCTTGTTTGTGATGGATCATGTTAATTATAGGACAATCAGAGATTGTCGACCGGATTCTAGAAAATCTGTGTGCTAATACCCATCGAAAGTGCAAAAAATCACGAATTTAAGTTTCTGGACTTAGAAATATAATAATAAATGACGTCGGCCATGACGTAGTTATTGGTGTCGATCACTAGCCTATTTGTGATGGATCGGGTGAATTTCAGTCCAATCAGAGACCGTCTATCGGATTCTAGAAAATATGTGTGCTATAGCCACCGAAAGTGCAAAAAATCATGAATTTGAGTTTCTGGACTTAGAAATGCAATAATACGCGACATCAGCTATGACGAAGTAATGAGTATTGATCACCAGCCTGTTTATGATGGACCAGTTGAATTTTAGGCTAATTAGAGACCGTCAATCGGATTCTAGAAAATGTGTGCTAATACACACCGAAAGTGCAAAAAATAATGAATTTGAGTTTTTTGGCTTAAAATGCATTAATAAGCGACATCGCCCATGATGAAGTAATGGGTGTCGATCCCAAGATAAAGAGAAAATCTCATTATAAGAAGAAAATAAAAATATAAAGACGTTTATTATAAGAACTTCATCAAGCCTCATCTAATATCTTCATCAAGGAAAATTACTCCATTATAGAGTAAGAAAACTAAATATAACAAGAAAGAGTCAAGAGTTCTTAAAATTGGATGAAAATTGGATGAAAATGGAAGGAAAATTACTCCATTATAGAGTAAGAAAACTAAATATAACAAGAAAGAGTCAAGAGTTCTTATATCCTCTTCACAATTGGATGGAAATGGAATGATCTTCCTTCTACAAATATTTGCCTATTTATAAGAAAATTTCTACTGAGGCCTTGGTGAGAATTTGTAAGACAATGTCAATTTATCTTGATGAGAATTCGACATGGCAAATTTATCATTTAAGATTGATGAGAAATTCAAAGGACTTGGTGAGAAATTTCATGATTTTGTCTTTCTTATTCTTGTGTAGTCTTTCATGAATTTGTTATGGATGCATCTTCATTTCTTGACTTTTAGCTTCTTCTTTCTTTTTTTTTCACTCGTTTTTCATGTATTCCTCTTCTTGCAAGATTTTTTAGAAAAAAAAGGAGAATTGAATATAATTATTCATATTTTTGTTTAAGAATACTAATTTTATATATGAAAATACATGAATAATTTATATTCATCGCTATATATATATATATATATATATATATATATATATATATATATATATATATATATATATAATCCCCAAATCAAGCTAATTACTCGCACAAACTACAATCTCTTATCTAAAATCTCCTTCAAAGAGTTACATGGCAGGAGAATATATATGTTACAAAAGGCTAATATTTGTTTGATATTCTCAATAATACTCATACCTTACTGTTCCACATTATAACATTATTTACCCGTAAATGATATAATTGAATTTGTACACATAATTTATAGATACACGGATCAAACTGACCAAATTATCAAGATAGGGAATAAAATTAACAATAATAACTATGAAAGATGATCTAATTAAATGAAAGAACAAGGTAAGCCTGAATCCCGGTACTGATATAAGCTGAACCACTGGAGAAGACTCTTTGATGGAGGTTGAGAACACGATGTAGGACAAGACTTTCTGAAATAGTTTAAGTGCTAATGTATGATCTATTTACTTGCTAGAATTTGAATGCCTTCAACAAGATATGGCTCTCTATTTATAACTAAATTATAAAAGACACAATCTGCAAATCACGCTCTATCTGTCAAAAGATTCAGTGTCGAAAGATAAAGCCTTTGAAACTGTCGAATGAATGCTCATTATAATGGCTGACTAACGGCTCGAGAAGATCTTGGGATATTCTATAACCACCACCTCTCGAACTTCATCTTATCCGGTTGACGTTCTCTGGTTGGACCTACTTCTCCATAGTCTGACAATATTATATTATACCATTTGAAACTTTCAAGAATTCAAGCAGTCAAACGACTTTTTCTTTAACTACGATTATCTTGTAACAATCGGTAATTGGTCCCAAATGGCTAAACCAATTCCTCTTTCTGCTGACTCATATCTGACCTGTCCCTATTTTCACATTCAGCGCCTGACTCGACAACTCGACAACCTGGCAATTTCGGATTATACCCCATACGAACACTTAATTGTCCATTCACGAGAAAGAATAACTTACTCAACAGTTAGCTGAAGCACTTGATTGGGATATATTGGGACTTGAACTGATGGCTGATACCTGTTGTTGAGATATTTTGGAGGTTGTTATGCTATTAATATCTTGCTCATCCACTAATGATATGAAATGGATTTGAAAATGCAAATAAATTGCAGATGAATTCTTTAATCCCAAGTGAACATCAAGATCAATTATGAAAAGCAAGAAACAGGTATGAAGACTAAGATGATTGTTAGGGTAAACAATCATCAGGATAAGAAGGTCTTGTCTTTATGTGTTCAAAGAAGTAAATCAGAAAATAGATGAAATAGAAATTTCCGAATTCACGAATTTCTTATGTATTCTTAAGAAATTAAATCCACTTACAATTTTTAAGGTAATGGATTAATTTCTCCCACGATAGATTAAAAATTATTCTGCAATAACGGCAAAGCAAATTACATAAATTCAACGAACTCAAATGGCGGAGCAAATCACACTAGACACTTATGTTTTTCTTTTGAAAACGATGTAGATACAAACGAGAGGGAAGAAAAATCGTTAAATTCAGTGTGTAAAATTGAGGCAAGCCCAGTCATTTGTAGCCAAACGTTTGGGTATCTACAGGTGCCGACATGCATGTTCATAAAGGCAACGTCTATTCGAAACAATAATTACCATTTGGAGAAAAATAAAATTCGCAAATTTTAAATTAAAATTCTTTCACGGAAAATATCAGAATTTGGAAAATAATGAAAATTAGAAAATAAATTTGGTCCAACAAAATCTATCAATCAATCAGATCATTTGATCGAATCCAACTCCGGATCCGAAGATCGAGTCAAGCGACGACGACGACGGCATGAGGGGAGATTCTCTTCATAACTCGTTATGAGCTAGAAGATGTACTTCTATATATAAGAACACAAGTCTTGATTTCCCTCAGTAATGAGGAACAAAGTTCACTTATAAAAGTAACTTTATACAAATTTTGTTTCCCTCCATTTTATCTCGCTCCATTTCCCAATTCACATTACACCTTATCTTTAGATAAACCCAATAGAAGTAAGAACGGATTAATCTAGAATTGAAATGTAACCAATTAACTCAAAGAAATAATGAAGGAAGTCTTATAAGATTAACTTTTAAATATATACGAGATACAATCTAAAAGGAGAAGTGATATGAACTCATACATGAATTACTAATAATTAAAGAGGAGATGTGAAACAAGTCACCGATTCTTAAAATAACAAAACTAAATTCATCATCTAAAATAACTTCACAGATAATAGAAAGACATAATAGTCTATTTGTTGGGGTAAACTCATCACCGGTGTTCTAGTGATGCTTAACCCCCTCCTCGACCCCAGTCTCGACCTGCGGCACGACGTCTTGTCTATGATGAACATCAATTTCGAGGTCTTATGGATGAGCCCATTAGTGATGAAGAGGATCACGTGGAAAATATGTCACCACATGATTGAACTTGGACTAATTTTGTAGACTAACTTAGATATTTGTGTATAACTTATGACTTGTATGACTTTCTATGGAATATTCTATAAGTGTTTCGTGAAGTCTTGTGTGTTTCATTGAAGTTTGGAGTAGTTTCGGATGGATTTGATGTAGTGTGGGTTGGGGATGCTATATATACTTGTGTTGTTGTAGTTTGATGGATTATTGGCTTAGCTGGATATTGATTGTATCTTCATTTTGTATTGAATAGGCAGGTGAACAGCTATAAAAATGACATTTTGCTCCTATTCTAATAGAATATTTCCATAATAATTGTACATCTCCTATATTAAGTAAAATTAGATTTCTCTTATAATTAGGATTGATTTGTTACCTAGTTAGTATCAAGATAAATATTTATATAACACTATTTATATTGAAAATCATTAATTAATCAAATCAAGGAAGAATATTTCCTACATGGTATCAGAGTCAGCCCATTCCAATTCTATGTTCACCGATATTGGTCCCACAAATTATATTATCCACACTCCAGTTAACAAAATCTGGGAGTGCGGGGAGTGTTAAGAGTCCCACATCGGATATGGAATGGAAACATGGACTCATTATATGGACTTGGATAATCCTCACCCAACACGCTAGCTTTTGGGGTTGAATTAGGCCCAGATCCATTCGTTACATGGTATCAGATTCTAGGGAAAGATCCTAAGCCCTAAAATTTTCTCTCAATACCGTCCCCCCCCCCCCTTCTTCCTTGCACCGCCGACCTCCCTTTTCTGTCCGACAGCCATGTCTGACTCAAAATCTAATTTTAACACAGCTTTTGTTGTCTCCAACATCAAATCTCATATCTCCATCACTCTTGAGATGGAAAACGTCCATTATGCGACATGGGCGGAACTCTTTAAAATCCATTATCGCTCACACCGGGTTATCCATCACATAATTCCGTCGAAAAAAGGCAAGGAGAAGGTGCCGAAGACCGATGATAAGAAGGAATTGTGGTTGACCCTTGACGCAACGGTCCTCTAGTGGATCTGCGCAAAAATCTCGAGTGATTTACTATATATTATTCTTGAGCCTGATTACATGGCTATGGAAGCTTGGGAACGTTTACGTGACATATTCCAAGACAATAAGAATTCCAGGGCCGTCACACTTGAGCAGGAAATTTCCACCACTAATATGGCAGATTTTCCCAATGCGTCTGCATACTGTCAACGACTCAAGGTTCTGTCAGACCAACTCAAGAATGTCAGGGTGTCGGTAACTAACATTCGAATTGTATTACAAATGGTTGTCGGCCTTACTGACGCATATAGTGGAGTAGGTATGCTCATCCGTCAAAGCAATCCTCTTCCGCAATTCTGCCAAGCCCGCTCTATGTTCATCCTCGAAGAAGAGGGTTTTGGCTAGAAGACCGTCACCGTGTCAAATTCCGCCTTGGTTGCCGCTCCGTCCGATGAGAATTCATCATAATTTGAAAATTTGAAGCCAAATCGTGGTCAGAAGGGCCGAAACGGCGGTAACGGGAGCAAAAACTGCGGTGGTGGAAAAGGCAGCGGCAGTCGCTACGGTGGAGGTGGAGGCAGGAGCGACGGCCAGTAGCAACAGCCAACCCATTGGGCTAGTACCTTGGGCCTGGCAGTGACCTTGGGACGTGCCTCCCTTCCCATTCCCCTCGGGAAACTAGACTAGGCAAGCACCCCTGACATAGCGGACAAGTCGGCAGACCCAGCAGTCCGGCGTGGGAATCTGTGGGCCACTGCCAAGCCAATGGCAACAGGCCCACTCTGTAGTGGCGACCCCGACAGATATCGAAGTCGCGATGCACACTCTTGGTCTCACTTCGCCCGACGAAAATTGGTACATGGACACCGGTGCAACATCGCATATGACGTCTTCACAAGATAATCTCTCGTCCTATTTTAATTTGAGAAATAATCGTGGTATAATTGTCGGAAGTGGTCACTCAATTCCAATTCGTGGTTATGGTACTACAAACTTATATCGCCCGAACCCACCGTTAATTTTGAAAAATATCCTTCACGCACCATAATTAATTAAAAACTTGATTTCATTTAGAAAATTTAACACTCATAATTCGGTTTCTGTTGAATTTGATCCTTTTTGGTTTTCCGTGAAGAATTTTCAGATGGGGATGCGTCTAATGAGATATGATAGTCGGGGCGAGCTTTATCCAATCACCACAACCACACATCAAGCCATATTGCCATCCACTTTTCAGCTTTAGCTCCTTCTTTATGGCATAAACGTTTGGGTCATCCGGGAGTACTTATTTTTGCTTCCCTTAAATAAAATAAAATTTATTGATTGTACTAGACCTCATAGTTCTCATGTTTGTCACTCTTGTTCTCTTGAAAAACATGTTAAGTTGCCTTTTGTTGCTTCTAATTCTCGTTCTGTTATGCCTTTTGATATTATTCATAGTAATATTTGGACATCTCCCATTTTGAGCTCTTCGGGCCATCAATATTATCTTCTGTTGTTGGATGATTTCTCTAATTTTTTCTGGACGTTTACTTTGTCTAAAAAGTCACAAGTTTTTTCCACATTTCTTTCCTTTAGAGCGTACATCTGCACTCAATTTGAACGGGATATTAAAAATATTCAGTGTGACAATGATAAAGAATTTGATAATGGGCCTTTCGAGATTTTTGCAAAACTAATGATTTGTCGTTTTATCTCTCGTGTCCACATACCTCATCTCAAATTGAAAAAGCAGAAATAAAAATTCGAACAATTAACAATATTGTTAGAACCTTACTTGCCCATGCATCTCTACCACCATCATTTTGGCATCATGCGTTACAAATAGCATCCTATCTTTTGAACATACTTCAAAGCAAACAAATTGCCTACCAATTCCCACTCAAAATTTTATACCTACGAGATCCATAATATTCTCATTTATGGGTTTTCGAGTGCTTATGCTATCCTTTCTTTCTTTCCACTATCATCAATAAACTTCAACCCCGGTTCACTCCGTGTATTTTTTTAGGATATCCGTCAAATTATCGTGGCTACAAATGTTTCGACTTATCCTCTAATAAAATCATCGTAAGTGGTCACGTAATTTTTTATGAAACAAATTTCCATTTTGCAAAATTACATTGTTCTGAGCCTCCTACCTATGAATTTCTTGACGATAGCATACCCCAATATTTAATCCATAAATTAGCCTCTCAAATAAGCCCAACGTGTCTCGATCCAATTATCGAGCCCCGTGGTTGCTGGCCCAACTGAGCCTCTCATTGGCAGCCCACTACCGAGAGGCCCAGTGGCGGGCAGTCTGTTGGGTCTCGGCCTACCATCCGACTCGGGCAGTCCACCGTCCCCTGGCCCACTGCTCGGTAGTCCAGTCACTGCCAGCCCAGTGTCGGGCTGTCCGTCAGTCTTATCCGACCCGACTTTAATTCCAGCCCAACGGCCTATCACTCGTAGTCAACACGGGATTTTTAAGCCAAATAAAAAACACGGTCTTCACACCCATGTTGCCAAGTCACCGTTGCCCCATAATCATGTGTCTTCTCTTAATGACCTGAATTGGAAAATGACTATGGATGATGAATTTAATGCTCTTATTAATAATATGACGTGAGATTTGGTGTCCCATCCCCCTGATGTTAATGTGATTCGGTCTATATAGATTTTTAGTCATAAATAAAATCTGATGGTACATTTGAGAGGCACAAAGCCCATCTTGTAGGTGATGGGAAGACTCAATAGGTTGGTGTGGATTGGGTGAGTCTTTCAGCCATGTGGTCAAACCGGCAACTATCAGAACGATCCTCAGTCTGACTCTTTCGAAGGCATGGCCGCTTCATCATCTTGAAGTCAAAAATACCTTCCTACATGGTGACCTCAATGAAACAGTGTACATGTATCAGGCCATGGGTTACAGAGACCCTACTTATCCTAATCATGTGTGACTGCTATGGAAATCATTGTATGGGCTCAAACAAGCTCATAGGGCCTAGTACAAGAGGTTTGCAGATTACGTGTCACGACCCGAACCGGAGGGCTGCGATGGGCACCCGGATCCCACCCGCCGGGTACCATCATTTGTATATTTAACATCTAATCGTAATTATTTATGGACTAAGCCGAAAGAAAATTATAGATAATCTTAACCAGACAACCAACTTATGTATATACATACCCATACCAAGGCCGACAAGGCCACACATAACAACTAACCACACGACACCTGTCTACAAGCCTCTAAGGAATACATGACATCACAAGGACGGGACAGGACCCCGCCATACCCATATGCGGATGCAAAAATATTGTACCACGATCAACTGCAACTCTGAAACAAATAGAGTGCTCCAATATCAGCTGAACCAGCAACCTACTAGCGTGAACCGTCACCTTCTTTAACCGAACCTGCGGGCATGAAACACAGTGTCCCCCAACATAAGGGACGTCAGTACGACTGATGTACTGAGTATGTCAGGCATGAACAATAGTATAACAGGGATATACCCACAACTAAAACTGAAACAACTGACCAGCAGTAAATGCCTCTGAGGGCCCTAATACATATGCCTAAATGTTATGCACAATGCAGTTTCCATATACATCAGCCTCACCGGGCATCTTCCTTACCATAACAGCCTTTGTGGGCATCATACCATATAATGGTTAATGAATATATGCATAATGCAAATGCAGTATACTAATGTCCACACAGGAATCCTCCTATAACCGCCTCTGTGGGCATCAGGTTATATCGTCACACAAGGACATCACATCATATTGGCCTCTTCGGGCTCTTTCGTGATAGTCTGTTCCAGCTGCAGGTGGTGTGCGTATATAACGTCTTTCCCTTTTCCCGTTCCCCGTACATATATATATATATATATATATATATATATATATTTACCATACAGTAGTGTGCATAGCACAAGTGTTCCAGGGTAATATATGAGTATAATGCAAATAAAAATGCATGAATGATAACACAATATTCCAATCTCAACGGATGACATAATAACTTTATACATTTGGCTAACATTGGGAACATCAACATCCTTTCCGTATGTCTTAATAAGGACTTAGAAATATATTTAGACATGCTTTTAGCATAGAAATCCATAACATGAATATTCTTAACTACTAGGAGTAGAATAAATTATGGGGCAATAGCACGGTTATATTTCGTTACATGGAACATGCCGAAAGAAAATAATAATTTACCTTAACATACCTCGATTCCACCTTCAAATAACTACAACGAGTCAATCCTTCCAATATACATCTAACCTTGGGCGATTTCCTAGATAACAATAATCTCCCGAGTTCCACACAACCCTAAGAATGCTAATCTCCAATTCTGAACTTAAAGGTTTGTGTCGAGTGGCTCATTGGTTTGGAAATTATGGTAAAAGTTTATAACTTGTAGCTAATTATGGTAAGCTTTAAAGGTAGTTGCTACTTCACTAGTCTTGAAAAGGAGAATGAGAGAAATGAGAAAACTCACTTGTGCAGCTGGAGAATGACTTTGGAGATTTGAACTAATGTTCTCATAATTGAAATGTCAAAAGAGTCATAATGTTTTTTTATATCTAATGACAAGGATTTGGTTGCAGAATATCCATAAAAGTGATGAGTTGTTGCATTTTTGCACTTTCACATCAATTCTCCAACATGATAAAAGTCCATCAATTACCACGTTAACTTGTCTTAATAACGTGTCCACTTAATGTGCTACTTAGCTTAGTCACTTTAGGTAGCCTTAGTCATAACGTGTCCACTTAATGTGCTACTTAGTTTAGTCACTTTAAGTAGCCTTAGTCATTAGGTAGCTAACACGTAGGGATTCTCACTAAATATTGTCCCCATTAAGAATTAATTGATCCCATAATTAATCAATCACACATATAATTAATTCTGTGATCCCAATTCACTTAAACTTTGATAACTTATAAGACCTCCACGTACTCAGTGTCATAATTTTCTAATATGCCACTAGTCCATAACATCTTTATGCACTCACCAAATTTATTTCTGCTTCCCGTCGTCACACTTCTTACGTCCAAAATTATTTCGGGGTTTAATCCCTTTTATATACTAATCTCTTTATTAGCATACGTAAATATACCTTAAATTCCCCGACTCTCGGGTCTATTTACACACGCTTAGCGATTCTACATACGCCTAATGATTTAAACTGTGACCCGAAAGTACGGGATGTTACATTATGTTTCACATATTGGGTTTTTTAATAGCAGGTCTGATCATTCTCTATTCATATACCGTTAGGATAATGATATCACTTACATTCTTTTGTATGTGGATGATATTATATTAACTGCCTCATCTAATGTTTTTCACAAGTCTATCATTTCACTACTTGGCTCTGAGTTTGCAATCTAGGGCCACTGAGTTACTTCTTAGGGATAGTTGTCACTAGTCATCCATGTGGTTTATTTTTATCCCAAAAGAAGTATGCGACAGAGATTGTTGAACGAGCTATCATGTCATCGTGTAGGCCTCCACCACTCCGGTTGATACTAAACCACAGTTGAGTGTTTCGTCCAGCAAGCCATATGCTGATCCATAACATTACCACAACCTTGTAGGGGCCCTACGGTATCTCACATTCACGAGGCCCGACATCTCTTATGTTGTGCAACAAGTTTGTCTATTCGTGCATAACCCGATGGAGGATCACATGCATGCTCTCAAACGCATTGTGTGTTATATTCAGGGTACTCTCGATCATGACTTGCATTTATATATGTCTTTGACAACTACTCTTATTTCATACACAGATGCCGATTGGGGTAGTTGTCCGGATAACAGATGCTCTACGTCTGGCTATTGTGTATTTCTTGGTGATAATTTGATCTCTTGGTCCTCAAAACGGCAAGCAGTCTTGTTCAGATCCAGTGCCAAAGCAGAATACCGAGGAGTTGTCAATGTGATGTCTAAATCTTGGTGGCTACGGAACCTTCTTTTAGAGCTCCATTGTCTTGGTCCAAATGTGACATTAATTTATTGTGATAATGTTAGTGCAATTTATCTCTCAGAGAATCCGATTTACCATCAACGCACTAAACAATTTGAGTTGGATATTCACTTTGTTCGCGAAAAGGTTGCTCGTGGACAAGTACGTGTCTTACATGTCCCGTCACGTTATCAGATTTTCGACATATTTATAAAAGGTCTTCCGCTGGTTTTATTTGATGACTTTCGGGACAGTCTCCGCATACGCCAACCTCCCGTTTCGACTGCGGGGATGTAATAGAATATTTCCACAATAATTGTACAACTCCTATATTAGGTAGAATTAGATTTCTCTTGTAATTAGGATTGATTAGTTACCTAATTTGTATCAAGGTAAATATTTATGTAACATTATATATATTGTAAATCATTAATGAATAAAATCAAAGAAAAATATTTCCTACACTATCAAAATTTTACAGTAAAAAAGTACCGACCTCCTGAGGATTGTCCAAGTCCATATAAGGAGTCCATGTTCCCATTCCATATCTGATGTGGGACTCGTAACACTCCCCGCATGCGCCAGACCTTCTTAACTGGAGCGTGAATAATATAATTTGGGGGCCCAACATTGGTGAACAAATAATTTGAATGAGTATGACTCTGATACCATGTAAAGAATGGATTTTGAATTTAACTCAACCTCAAAAGCTAGCTTGTAAGGCGGAGATTGTCAAAATCAATATAAATAATCCATTTTTTCATTTCATATTTGAGGTGAGACTCTTAACAATAATTACAAATACAAATTAGTTCTACTTTGGAGCAAAATCGTCATCACTGGCGGTACAGAATGTTGCCCACGTGTTAAAGTTAAGGATATTGAATCCCCCCTAATTGCTTTGAAGATGGCTTCTTTTTTTTCTTTTGAATTAGCAGTAAAACTTTACGTGTGGGCGAATATTCTGGATTGAGAAAAGGGTGGAGAGGTACAATACAAAATAAAAAGATGCAACTGTTGACTGGCCATTCATGAGTATTATACCATTAATGGATGAAACAAATTGGAAAAGTAATACTTAAGTATCAATTTAGGGTGTCAACCTTTCATTATTGTAACACATTGAACAATAGCTCCACCAGCCCGCAACAAAATATAGAATTATCAATAAAACTTTAGTAATAATAAATATATTGTTACTAAAAAATATAAATGACAGTAAAATTTTAATATATTGTTGCCAAAAAACGTAAATAGCAATAAAACTTTAAACTTTTTGTTACAAAAACTTTTCGCATCGGAGGTGATTGTAAAGACATGCAATAATTTTTGTTATTACGAAAACTACTTTTAGTAATAACATTCAATATATGACAATAAAAAATGTTGTTGGTAAATGACTTTGTTATTACGGTGTAGGTTTTGTCCCGTATGATGATTGATGATTGAAAATGAAAATGAATTAAGAGTAGTGCAAACAAAACCCTTTTAAACTTTTTATATTCCTTCCACAACCACCAGTTTCCACTAGATGGTCAACTACCCACTCACAAGCTAAGTCACATCTCTCCTTATGCCCTTTGTGCAATCATTCTTCCTTTATATTCCTTCCACACTCTTCCTCTTTTGCTTCTTCTCCTAACCAAACAATCATGTTATCTATTAATCTTCCTTCTCGTCTTGTTCTCCAGTACTCCAATAAGGTGCTTTGCTGTTCAGAAATAGGAAAAAGAAAAAGGAAGGGGAAGAAGAAAGATAAAAATATACTCAAGAGTTAACAAACAAAGGGTAAAATTAGTTTTAACGCTCAAACTAAACAAAAATTAGGACATGAATATCCACAATCCTTTACCTATACTTGAGGCCGATAATATGAGCAAGTTCATACAAAATGATCACTAGAGAATGTTATGAAAATTACTTGACGGAAAAACTATTTATTTGCTAAAAGTCTATGTGCTGTCGAGGAACGGCATAAAAGAAATAATTTCTTGATTATTTTTATTAATGAATGAATATATATATAATTTATAATTTTCATAATATGGAAAATTCTATTCCTATTATACTCCTAAAACCTTATTCTATTTGTACAATAATTCTACAATTATGGTAAGTGTACAATGCTAATTAAATACAAACTAAAGTTCCCAAAATATGCTCCATAAACCGTGATATACACAGCTGTATATGCCATGTATATCACGGCTAGAACTGTCTTGAATCCGTATATATTATCGTGATATACATTATTGTATATGCCGTGTATATCATGGTATATTCTGTCACACCCCGCAGTCATAGCGGGCGGTCTTCGTACGCTGAGACTGTCCCTAAAATCTTCAAAAAGGACCGAGGGAAGACCCTTAGTAAATATGTCTGCAATTTGATACGTGGAAGGGACATGGCAGAAGTGTACTTATCCACGAGCTACCTTTTTGCGAACAAAGTGAATATTCATCTCGATGTGTTTAGTGCGCTGGTGTTGAACCGGATTACCAGAAAGGTAGACGACACTAATATTATCACAATAAATCAAGGTAGCTTTCTAAATAGGACAATGAAGCTCTAAAAGAAGATTATGTAACCAATAAGATTCAGAGACCACATTGACTACCCCTCGATACTCGGCCTCTGCACTAGAGCGTGATAATGTAGACTGTCGCTTCGTAGACCATGAGACAAAGTTATTACCAAGAAACATGCAATAGCCAGACGTGAAACGTCTAGTATCCGGACAACCACCCCAATCAGCATCTGTATACGAGACAAGTGTAGATGTCGATGAAGGATATGAATGTAAGCCATAGTCAAGTGTCCCCTAGATATATCGAAGAATGAGTTTGAGCGCATTCATGTGCTCAACCCTGGGATAATGCATAAACAAACACACCTGCTGTACGGCATACATAATATCTGGTCTCGTGAAAGTAAGATACTGAAGAGCCCCTTCAAGACTGCGATAGTGGGTCGGATCCCCGTAAGGTGAGCCAGTCGCAACACCCAACTTCGGTTTAGTATCAACTGGAGTGGAAGTAGACTTGCATAAGGACATACCAGCTCGCTCAATGATCTCAGCGGCATACTTCCGCTATGATAAGAATAACCCACCTGCATGACGAGTGACAGCAATCCCGAAAAAGTAACTCAAGGGCCCCAAGTCTTTCATGACAAACTCAGAACTGAGCATTGTCATGATAGACATGCACAGATCATCAAAAAAGGCAGTCAATATATATGAACAATGAATTATCAAACCTGTTGTAAGAGAACCCAATAAATTAAACATACTCTGCAAATCTCTTAAACCAAGCCCGTGGGGCCTGCTTAAGTCCATACAGGGACTTCTTCAATAAACAGACATGATGAGGATATCTGGGGTCTCGAAATCCCAAGGGTTGATACATGTAAACGGTCTCCTTAAGATCACCATGTAAGAAAGCATTCTTCATATCCAACTGATGAATGGGTCATGCTTTCAACAGAGCCAGACTAGAACAGTGCGAATGGTAGCTGATTTGACCACCGGACTAAATGTCTCACCACAATCTATGTCAACCTGCTGAGTCTTACCATCACCTACAAGACGAGCCTTATGCCTTGCAAAAGAACCATCAAATTATCTTTATAAGTGAAAATCCACATAGACCAGATAATATTAACACCAGAAGGATGGGGCACCAACTCCCACGTCTTATTATCAATAAGAGCATCATATTCGTCGTTCATGGCTAATTTCTAATTCGGGTCATTCAACGCAGACACTGGGTTACGGGGTAGGGGATTTAAGAACATTAGAATTTAGATTAAAATGCGTCTTTGGTTTAAAAATATCACGTTGACTACGAGTGACTAGTCTATGACTTGGGGGAGAATTGGGTGGATTTTGGGAAAAATTCGAAAGTGTGACGGATCGCGGCGGTGGGCTCTTGGCCCAACACCGGATTCGATCGTGACTTGAAACAAAAGCGAGCGAGCGGGGCTGGATATTCGGCCCGATTCTTTGGACCCGTGACGAGATGATTTGGCGAGGCGGCGAGTCAGTAGGCCCGAGGCGATGGGCCGGGCGTATTTTGGGTGCGGGATAAATCCGATAAATGGTAGATAATATACAGGGAGATGACGTCATCCAAAAAATTATACGAACTAGGCATGAGACTACTTACTTTACCAAACGGAAATTGGGTTTCATAAAAAATAACATGGCGACTAATGATGATTTTATTAGAGGATAAATCAAAACATTTGTAACCACAATGATTAGACGGATAACCCAAAAACACGCAAGGGGTAGAACGGGCCTGAAGTTTGTTAATTATAGTTGACGAAAATAGTGGATAACATAAGCACCCAAAGACCCTAAGATGTGAATACGAATGAGTCTTATTATATAAGAGTTGAAGAGGGGATGAATATGTCATACCTTTGGTAGGAAGTATGTTAAGAAGATAAGTAGTCATTTTAACAGCATGATGCCAAAAGGAAGGGGGTACGGAAGCATGGACTAATAAAGTTCGGACAATATTATTAATTATTTGAATTTTTCTTTCGGCTTTCCCATTTTGTGAGGACGTATGAGGGCAAGAGAAACGAAAAAAATATGCCATTATTTTCACAAAATTCCCGAAATAACCCATTATCATATTCTTTGCCATTATCATGTTGAATATTTTTGATTTATTGTTCGAATTGGGTATGGATGAATGTTCGAAATGTTAAGAATATGGAAAAAACATGAGATTTTTTCGCTAACGGAAAAGTCCATAAAAATTAGAATAATCATCCAAAAATAGATCATAATAACGATGGCCCACAGAACTTAAAACGGGAGATGTACATAAATCACTATGAATAATATCAAATGGCATTAAAGTACGAGAAGTAGAGGCTACAAATGATAATCTAACATGTTTTTCTAAAGGACAGGAATGCCAAATTGGAGTATTACGCGTACCCTTACAAGAAATAATTTTTTTCATGTAACGAAGAAACAATGGACTACCCAGGGTGACCCAAACGTGCATGCCACAAGGAAGGAGCTATAGCTGCAAAAGTAGATGGCAAAGCTTGACTCGAGAGACTGGAAGTGACAAATTTTTAATTAAGTTAGGGGCATGAAGGACATTTTTTAAAACAAGAGATGGATGGGGAGGAGATAAAGTTTTATGATCGTAACCACTAATTGGAGTTGAGTTGCCATTACCAACAATTATACCACGATTGTTGCTCAAATTAGAATAAGACGAGAGAGTGCATTGGTCGGACGTCATGTGGAAAGTGGCGCTGGTGTCCATGTACCAATTTGCGTCTGGAGGATTTAATCCAAGCGTATGCATTGCGGCTTCAATGTCGATCGGAATGGGGCTCGCAGCATGATGGGCCTTTAGAGGCCGAGGCCTAAGCACACCTGCTTGCTAACCCGACCCAGCGTTGTTGCAGAAACTACTGGCCATGTCAAATTGGGCCGGAAGAAAGGCTGGGCAGCCCACTGTCCAGGGGCTGGAGACGAAGGAAAATAGGGGTCGTTGGGCCACTAGCCACCGTCCCAAGCCCACTGCCAAGGGGCCATGGCTGGGACCAGTTGGCCTGCGGCCCACTGCCACTATACCGGGGCCTACTGCCATTATTATGGCCGCCCCCACCACCACCGGAACCACCACGATTGCCACCGCAATTTTTTCTATTATTCTTCCTATTTTTCTTGCCTCAACCGTGAGAACGGTTTTGGCGAATTATCAACAAAACCAGGAGAAATATCGGAGGACATCATCATCGCCACGGAACTGACGCTGGTAGCTGTCTTTTTATCCAAGCTGATCACTTCTAACGTGAGCATGGAACGAGCTTGATAAAAAGGTAGAAGTGGATTACTTTGACGTATGAGAGTTCCAACGCCATTATAGGTCTCAAATAGGGCTGCAACCATTTGTAGAACAAGACGATTATTGGTAACCGGAGCTCCGACATTTCGGAGTTGGTCCGCTAATTCCTTGAGCCGTTTACAATAAGCGAAAACATTCGGGAAATCTTCCATGCTGACTTGGAAAGATTCCTGCTCAAGGGAGATAGTACGAGAATGTTAGTTATCCTGGAATATATCACGCAATCTATTTCATGTAGACATAGCCCTAGTGTCTGGTTCAATGATCGTCTGTAAGAGGTCGGTAGAAATAGTGGAGTAAATTCACTGAAGGACGGTAGCATCAAGAGTAATCCATAACTGCGGATCCTCCATGGGAGAAGGGATAGCGAGAGAAATTATGTGATGGAGGATTTGATAAGAGATTGCGTGAATTTTAAACAACCCCGCCCACGTCGCATATTGGACGTTTTCCATATCAAGAACAATAGGGATGCTGTTCTTGATGTTAGAAATAGGAAAGGCATGATGAAACGTGTTCTTTGACGTAGACATAACGAAATAACAAAGGGATTTGGAAGAAAATTTGGGAAGAGATGAGGTAAATTTTGACACGAAATCCGAGAAAGTGGCACGGATTTCGATGCAGTTTCGACCGAGAAGCGGCACGGAAACCGAGAATAAATTTGGAGAAGAGCGGAAGTAATTTAGTCCTAGAGCATAAGCAGATATGCCGTGTATATCACAGTATATTCTGTCATTGCACATGGGAGAACTTGCTACTCCCTCTGTTTCATAATAAGTAATATTTTAGGATTTTCATTTTATTTTAAAATAAGTGGTGTTATAGGACTTGTTTTTTTATCTTATTCTTCTAAATTACCCTTATTTATATAATCAAGAATCGTTAAGTAATTTTTTTCTTTTCTAAGCATTAATTGAGGTAAATTAGTAAAACACTCATAATTTTCTAAAAGCAATTTTTTAAGGATGTGCTTAAATTAAAAATATCATTTATTATGAAAGGGATGGAATATTGTTCTTTTCTTAATGTAGGAGTCTAAATTAGTGGAAAGTAGCCCTTAAACCAGGGAAAGCGCGGAATTCAAGATTTAAAAAATTAAGGATGGGGTATTACGCCTTTAGCATTGTGCAGCAGATCTCCATGCTTTAGAACTTAATTGGCGGCCAAGTATTCTCTGTTAACGGACCATTGGAGTTAGAGGGAGAACGATAAAGGCCATACATTAAAGAATACTTTCGATAATTTTCAAGCAAATTAAATAGTGGAGTTGTGGAGCTTAACCTATGTGATTGAGACTGACAAGGTATCACTGTATGGACATACTCTTTCCATTTAATATTATTCGTCAACTTTCCTTTTTAACGTTCCTTAAAAAATTATAAATGAAAGTGTATTTTTATTACACTATATTTATCTCTCTTAAGAAATTATAAATGAAAGTATATTTTTATTATATTATACTTATCTCTCTTTAATAAATTGCACTCTAATCAACATTGGCTATTTTTAAAGATAGTAAATTTAAGGGTAAATAAAAAAATTACTTAATTCTATCTTAATTTTGTAAATTAACAAGTATTTTAAGATACTTTGAGGCTCAATAGCTAAATACATGGCAATTGAATCATAAGCCGAGATCATAAAGAGCATACCGCGAGTAGAAAGTGGAATTAATACAATGGATTCAAAAGTCTTCCTTACAATCAAGCAAGTGGCTGGAGCGCCTCTCTTTTCTTATAGTCAAGAGAGTTGCATAATTTTAATGACAACTAATATGTACGCTAGCTTCATGAGGAATTACAAAGCGTCGCACAGTATTACAAGGATATATTAATATCTTTGAAATTTTAGACGCAAGCATTACTTACGCTTATGGAGTACTACATAATATTCTATCTCTCTTTTTTATTGTTGGTAATCCGTACTACGTACTCCATATTTAACACTCAGTAATCATATTTTTATTTCATTTTTTGTCTACTTGAAGGGGTGAAACGTGCAACAGATTTTCCCCCTATTGCTTCCATTTAGTTTTGAAAAGAACATTTTGTTCATCTGTACACCATAGTTCCTGTCCATTTTGAGGTCATTTAGATAATTCTATAATTAGTTAAGCGGCAAATCACTAGATCGTTTAACTTTATGAAAATTAAAAATCTGGCTTTGCATTATACTGTAATGAATAGCATATACAAATTGAGATACCTACTATTGTAAGCCAGAAGTAGTGAGCTGCAATATTAAAACAGGAGTAATTACTACATCGATTAACCACCCGGCATCAACTCCACTTAACCCCCTTCCTACAACGTGGCAAGCTAAAAAAGAGAAACCATAATAGAACAGGAACATAACAAGAACGATAGCATAGAGATAACGGATAATTATTGGTTAGTAAATATATCATAAAAAGGTTGGCTGACCTTAGTAGGATGGCCGATTTATGAACCAACCATAGGATCGGAGGTAAGATTTATGTCCCCCTCCTTATATTTTTTTGCTTTCTTTATTTTATGTTAAGGCCTGGGGTGCTGCTCAGCCCATGACGGACACTAGCCCCGTCGTTAAATAAAATATATATATATATCATAAAAAGGTTATATTTGAAACATATATATATATATATATATATATATATGGAGTATTAATTATTTTTCAGTGCAAATTATGTGTCCATAGTATTAACAGATCCCAAATTAACAAAATAATTAGCCTGAATGGGCAATGATGGAAAACGACAAGTAGAAATGATGGTTAATAATGTTGGGAAAAATAACCACAGAAATAATATTTGCAGTATATAGTAACAATAAAGGAATAAAAGAACTATACGGAACAAAGATTCTGATGTAGAAAACACTTTTCATTAAGAAAAACCACGATCCTAGAAGAGCAAAGTAAGATATCACTATAATGAAAAAAAATACCCCTCGTAATGTTGTTTTCCTCCGAAGTATTTGCCGTTTTATCGGTTGATAAAATCGGATGATAAATTGATTCCTTAACTATGCGATTTGGACCGAAAGTGGAACTCTAACTTCTAGCAATGAGTTCCCCAACTACTCCAGAAAGCATTAGGATAGTAATTGAGTAAACTAAGTGGTAAGAAACATAAATACAACTAGAGTGTAATAAAGGCGATAAAGATAGAATGAAGATAAGTAAAAATCAGTTTTTTTGATTGATTGTGTTGTTCTTTTCTGTACAAATGATTCCTATATTTATAGTACAAGAAAAATAAACGTGACCCCCTATGTTAGCCACTGAAATACCCACTAAATCCACTAGCCAACTATGAGGAGGTGGTGCCGATTTTTTCGCCTGAACCTCTAGCACGATCGACGGCACTCCCTTCTGGTTGTTGCTGGTTGCTACCTTTTCTAGAAGGTCCTTTGACTTGATCTTCGAGGTATCCGAGTATGTGTGGGTCTCAGCCGTTCCTCGGAATTATGACTCGGCCAGACTACTGTAATAGCCGATGATGCTTTTCTAGCTGAGGGTAAGAACTAACGGATTCGGCTATGATTCCGCTCAGTTACCGACTTAGAATCCTTTTCCACCTGCGGCTGTCACTTGATTCGGCTAAACACTTTTGAGTGTTAACAATTGCCCCCTACATTAACTCGAGTGCGGTTGTCGAGTTGATGTATTCCAAAATGGCCATCTTTTCGTGCGGCAATCGTAGGTGTCATTTCAATCACTTTTGTCTTAAATGTATGCAATGATGATCTTTAAAAGTTCTTTTTTCCTTCCACAAAAACGTCTCGGCTTCCACAATTAATTTCTGACGGATTTTTAGCGGCACGTTTTGGACGAAAAAACTCCCAACAGAGTGTCAATCATATCTCCAAGAAAAATGAAATACTTAGGAGAGACATCCCCCCACCAAAAGGTTTTATCATTCAATCTTCTCGACCATTCCCAAATTTCTCGCCTTCTTCAGAAAACCCTATTTCTTCATCAGAAAAAGAAAAATCATATCTTCATCTTCTTCTCTATCTATGGGATAGGATAACACCGGTTTGGCTGCTGATGACCTAATCCATATTTTTGCCTTCATAGATGAGCAACTGGTTCTCGCCCCTTTTGGTGTATCGAAACAAGGTGACCTCTTTCTCTCTCAGCATCTTTGGCCGGCGAACTACAACCTTTTGATTACCTGTGACTGATTCACCGGCGACCATTGTCCGACTAGTGTACGTACCTGGCCGACCAAGATTACCAACTATTCTGTTTGGTTGGTCCGAGTGAAGTCGGCCAAAGAAGCCGAATGGAGGCGCACGGGTCTCTACGACGCCATTGTACTATCGGAGTTTGACTCCTCCTACAACATCGGTTTTATATATGCCTTTCTTGGTTATTGGTCGACCGATGCCAATGCATTTGTTTTTCCTTGGGGAATGATAACCCCCACACTGCTTGATGTGATGGCGATACTCGGCCTTCCAATTCCGGGAGCCGAGGCGCCTGTCCTAAGCGATATAGATGTTGCAGAATTATGCATCAAACTCTCAAAGACTTCTTCAGGCTACGACCAGTTTATAACCAGCAACCGTTGAATATCACATCTTCCAGTCGATGATGCCGAGCATCATGCTTTTATGTTTTTTTGGTTTAGCCGATACTTTGTCTGTACAGGCTCTTGTGTAGTTATGAAAGAGCTGGAAATTTATACGGCGTTATCCATTTCTGGGCGGGATGTCAGTTGGGCATCTCTCTTCTTGACCTATCATTACATAGCTCTAGGTGATGCCCATGCGAGGTTAAGGGATTCCAAAAACCTTGATACCTTAGCCGGTCCCCTGTGGTTCCTTCAGTTGTAGGTCACCCTCTACTTTCCTGAGTTTATCCCCAACAAATTTGATGACCGCCATTTTTTGTTAAACCTGTCAGTGTTAGCCGATACGCTTCGGAGAACACCCCTTGTGCCCTAGGATGCTTTTGTCGCAGTCTCCACCCTGCATGGTCTATTTAGAGACCATTATACATATTGACAACCGATCCTAGAGAGATGAGCCACCCCTGATTGGGTCTGTCAAGTAGCCAATGAGGACATTACTTTCTCCCAGCGGAGGACTATAGTTCTGACATGGGGGCGGATTCTCACGGCCAGGGACTTGTTGGGTGGTTTGAAGTCCACTTCTAGGAATAATAAATTGATCGCGGAGCCTTATCGGCCAAACTTTATAGCAAGGCAATTCAGCCTTACTCAGCAGGTGCCGTGGCCCCACCGCAGTATTGTCAGTTCAACCCAACGATGCATTCTTGATGCAGAACAAGCAAAGAAGTTAGCCGATAATAATCTTGACAGGCTCGCCCTATTTAACTGGCAATCATTTCCCCTGAGAGCGAATACTACCGTCGCTTTTGATGATTGGTGGAATACGGCTAATGAGAAGTTTTTCAATCTCCTTTAGATATCTATTGTGATCGACTAATTCTGTCGAGAAAAAAAGAAGAACCCGAAAACCTCTAAACTGTGGCCAAAAGAAGCCACTCTGAAAGTTGTTTCCTCTAAATCAGCTAGGCATGTTGCCTCAAGGTCTTCCGTCCGGTTGTGGCAGACGAAGAGAAAAGGTAAATTGTATTCTACATATGTGTCGGCCAGATTGTTCTTGTGAATTTTTGGCTAACATCTCTTATGTATCTTTCAACAACCCCATCTCCTCTAGTGTTTGTTGATCTGGAGACTACTTTTGACACCGAGTCCCCATCACCCATGAAATCAGTGCCCAAGAAACCCCGACGAAGTAGATGGATTGTCATTCGAGATTATAGTGATGAAGACCCCCACAGACCCAGAGTTCCTGTTCCTGCTGAGGAATATGAGGAAATCGAGGTATGCTACTTGGCTGGCTAAAACACATTCGCATCGGTTACTAATATTTATGTTTTATGTTTGCCCTTCAGGGATTATAACTGATAAGGCGCAGACGGCTGCATAAAGCGTCTGATGCTCCCCTTTATATTGATGAATCGTCTTTCCTGGCTCATGCTCCCGTGCATTCGTAGGACCCAACATCGGCTACCCTCAAAGCCACAATTTCTCCTGCCGAGGCTTCCTATACTGGGGCAGTCATAGAGGTATACCCTTTTCCTTATGCTTGGTCTTTCAGTGCCTCATGGCTCTTGCCTCTATACTGAACATGTCCTTTCTGTATAGGAGACCGTTGGAGATAATCCTTCGGCTGAAGCCCACCCAACTGACGACTCAGAGGTACCAGCCGAAATTATCCCAAAAGATGTGCTTTTGCGCTACTTTGCCTCAGTCAACATTGCATCCCCACCAGCTTCGTCTGTTGGCATCCATCGAGAGCGAGTCGAGGAGTCTCTTGCCAGGGGAGTTCCAACCAATAAAGAAGAGTTCCATGACCTGAGGGCCTCTTTTCTCCGATTGTCAAAAGGAACAAAGGATTTCTCGGTTCTGAAAACCACTTACAATGACATGGCTTTGGCTCTGAATGATTTATTTGTTTTACATAGAATGGCCAAAGATAGCCATGATGAGGTTGTCGCTGCTCTGCAACACTTGGGGTCTCTTCGGCAAGAGAAGAACATCATTCAGTCTTATTTCAATAAGGTGAATACAGAAAGGCAACTAAATTTCAGCCGAAGAAATGACTTGCAGGAGCAGCTATCCAAACTGTGAGTTGAGTTGGAGCGGAGATAGGTGTTATTACTCCAGCCATAGGCGCCTTAGACTGGCTATTAGTGTGCACGACTCCTCCCGTTCTTCTTTGTTTAGGCAGAGCCTTCAATTAGATAACAAAATTCGGGAACTCGGTACCCAGCAGGTGGTTTGGGAACTGGATCAGAAAGCGGGTAGCGAACGGCTGGCCACACTGGAGAATGAATGGATACCGTGGAAAAGTCGTCTAGTTCAAGCAATGCCGACTATCACTACTCCCTTGCCAGCTGATCATGTTGCTGAGTTGTCAGTCGATACCCTTATGGACTTATAATACAAAGCCATCACGACTTCTGTTGTTCAAGCGGTATCGGCTGATACTCAGGCTTTTACCGAGGCCCCATCGACTGTTGTGGTTGAGCCTTTGCTGGGTGCTGAAAGGGAGGTCCAAGCAGGAGCGGGAGCGGCTGAGGTAGTAGCCGTTGTTGCAGTTGAGAGCAATGGGAGATTGCGGGTACCCAAGATGCCCAAGCAGCAGTGGACTCGGCTAATCCTGAGACTTCTGTTACTGGTGATATATTGCAACCTCTAGCTAGTGGAATGCCGACCAACTCGTCTCCCTAGCTTTATCGACCCCAAATCGAAGGGTCTATTTCTGTGATTAAACAGTTGGTCTGTGGCTATTGTTTACTCTTGTCTTCCCCAAATCGAAGGGAAGTACTTTTCATGTGACTGTGACCAAGCCGTTTCTTGACCCCAAATCGAAGGGTCTATTTTTTGTGACTAGGCAGCCGATCTGTGGCTGTTATTTACTCTTGCATACCCCAAATCGAGGGATAGTATCTCTTTAAGTATTTGTTATTTACATTTCTGTCAAGTTCTTCATCATGCATGTTTATCAGTCGATACGCATTGCCAGCAATCCATTGGCTTACTACGAAGGGTCCTTCCCAGTTTGGCGACCATTTGCCAAATTTACGATCTTTCATTCTAAGTGGCAACATGATTTTCCAAACCAGGTCTCCTTCAGTGAACCTCTTAGACTTAACATGTTTGTTGTATGCTTTGGCCATTTTTCGTTTGCCAGCTTCGATTCTTTCCAGGGCCATCAGTCGATCTTCATCTAGCTGATCTAACTCCATTAGCATGGCCTGTTGGTATTCTTCTAAGCTTAAAGAATTCTGCTTGGCCACCCGTAATGACTTAACATTAATCTCCAAGGGCAACACTACATCTTGGCCATAGGTGAGTCGATAAGGTGTTGTCCCAGTAGATGTAGACTTAGAGTTCCTGATTACCCAAATAGCTTCATCTAGAGTGAGATGCCATATTGCCGGTTTATCCTCCACATTTTTACTGATTATGTCCATAATAAGCTTGTTAGCTGCCTCGGCTTGCCCATTCGTCTGTGCGTAATAAGGCGAGGATGTGATCATTTTGATCCCAAATTTCTCAACAAAGGTTGCCACCTTAGAACCAGTGAACATCGTCACTTGATCTAGAGCAGCTCTTTTTCGCGATATAGGTGTAATCTTTTTCTCTTCTATGTTTATGGTTTTTTTGACAGAAAGGCAGGAATGCCAAGGACTTCCCCCCCTTCCTCTTCCCTGAACGGGAGGATTGTCAGTTATAATTGTCTTAGGGATACCATATCTATTTATGATCTGGTGTTGGATAAACTGAATGACATACGTATGATGAACTCTTTTCATCGACTATGCCTCTACCCATTTAGTGAAGTAATCGGTATCCACAATAATGAAATTATGTCTCTTAGCCAATTGTGGGTGAATCTTGCCGATGAGGTCTATAGCCCATCCTCTGAAAGGCTAGGGCTTCACGATCGGGTGCAACAACTCGGTTGGTACCCATTGGATTGGTTCATGTCTCTGACACTCTTCACAACCTTTTGCATATTAAAAGCAATCGGCCGTGATGGTAGGCCAATAATAGCCATGGCGATAAATCAACCACTTCATCGTTGGCCCGACTGTGTGCGATCCACAGATTCCTTCATGAACTTCTCCCATGACTCTTAAGGCTTCTGCCTTATCAATGCACTTGAGTAGCACCCCATTTACGCTCCTTTTGTAAAGACCATTATCAATGAACACATACTTCAAGGCTCTCCTCTTGACCTTAAGGTCCTTACACGTGGAAAAATCTTTTAAGTAACCGATTAACACCTGCTTCCACGAGTCGAAATGGTCTATGGGTAACACTTCGATTAGAAGTTCATCATACTCTAAAGTAAGTAGAGACTTTCTAAAGCCAGAAGCTTCTTGCGCTAAGTCATTAGCCTCAACATTCATGCCCCTGGGAACATGACTTAATGTAGGTGATGCGAACCTACTAACTAACCTGCTAGACGTTTCGTAATGGGCCAAAATATTTGGATTCTGGCAGTCATCTTCCCCGGCCAGCTGCTTGATAACCAACTGAGAGTCTCCGCAAATCTTGATGTACTTTGCTATCATAGAGACTAGGAGTTTGAGTCCTATGATGAGAGCATCATATTCCACTTGGTTATTTGTCAAGTCAGAATCTAACTAATAAGAAAACCTCCACGTTTCATCTTTAGGATCGATTATCATTATCCCAGCTCTGACTCCCTTCTGGGTTCTTGACCCATCAAAAGTTAGCGTCTAAGGGACGACGTTCATACATGCAGTAGATGGGGCGCATGGGTCCTCCACATTTACATAAGGATGGTCTGCCAAAAAATCGGCTACTACCTGACATTTGACAGCCCTGAGTGGCCTATACTCGAGAGAAAACACAGCGAGCTTGATTGCCCATTTCATTAGTGGTCCTTGCAAAATAGGTCTATTAAATAAGTACCGGACGATGTCAATCTTGCATAAAATATGAATCACATGTGGCATTAAATAATGTTCAACTTTTCTACAAACATAGAATAAGGACAAACAAAGCTTCTCTATAGGAGTATATCTAGTTTCAACTTCATTGAGCACTCGACTAAGATAGTAAAATGCCCTTTTGGTTCCATCATCGCCATCCTATGCTAACAGGCAGCCGATAGATATATCTTCAGTCGAGATGTACAATTTCAACGGCTTCCTTAGCATGGGAGGTACCAGCACGGGAGGAGTTACTAGGGCCTTTTTAATTTGGTCAAATGCCTCTTGTTGTTCCGGGCCCCATACTAGCTCTTCTGACCCTTTAAGCCTAAGCGATGGTGAGAAAGCCTTCATTTTTTCAGCTGAATTAGATATGAACCGCCTTAGGAAGTTGATCTTTCCTAACAGGATTTGTAACTCCTTTGTTCTGGGTGGTGCCGACTCCATTACTGCCCAGGCTTTGTTCTGATCTATCTTAATACCTTTCTTATGTACCAAGAAGCCAAGAAAGTTATCAGCCGATACTCCCAACATGCACTTAGCTCTATTCATTTTAAGATTATGAATCCTCATTCTTTTTAGTGCTTGTTCCAGATTAGCTAAATGATCTTTGAAGTCCTTAGACCTCACCACCACATCATCAATGTAGACCTCCACATTCTTACCGATCAGATCATGGAAGATGGTGTTCATTGCCCTTTGATAAGTAGCACCAGTATTTTTCAAACCGAACGACATGACTACCCACTCGTAAATGCCCAAGGCTCCTAGACACCTAAAGGCGGTCTTGTGAATATTATCCTCGACTACTGCTATGTAATTATAGCCGGAATATCCATCTATGAATGTCAGCACCTCGTTAGCGGTCGCCGAATCGACTAGCATATCGGCTATAGGCATGACATATTCATCTTTGTGAGTGGCTAGATTTAGGTTCCTGTAATCAATACATACCCAAACCTTGCCATTATTCTTCTTGACTAGCACAATGTTTGCCAACCATTCCACATACCTAGCAGTTCTGATGAACCCGACCTTCAGCAGTCATTCAATCTCGGCTTTAATTTAAGGTATCAACTGAGGGTGATATCTTCTGGGCTGATGTTTATGAGGTGTGAAACCCTCCTTAATTGGCAATCTATTCTCTACCAAATTACGTGCCAGCCCAGGCATCTCATGATAATCCCACGCGGTAGAAGAGCCGTTATGCTTTATCTATCCTCCTCCTTTAACAAACGACTACTATGTATTAGCTGAGGGACTTCCTCAGTACCCAAGTTAATATCTTCTAAGGGATCCTGAAAAGGCATAGCCCTTCTTATCGATTCAAGTTCCATTGGCAACTCAATGCCATCGATCGCTAGTGTTGGTTCTATATTGTAGTCCTCTACATGTGATACATCGTCTATCCTTGCTTGAGAATTTAAAGCAGTCAGCTGATGCCACAAATCACATATGATTTGGGTCTCCTCAATCACTTAACTCTTCCAAGGTAATTCGTGGTTCAGCTAATTATTTTATTTCAAAACCTTGTGAAGTAAGATTACAGTATTCCCAAGATCCCTCTTTGTACTGCTCCGAAACATCTATGGGAGACACATAGGGTGAATATAAGATAGCCTCTAAGGTTTTCACCCCTACTTGAAATGGATTATTGTCGGCTTGGACAACTTCTATCTTGTCTCATTCCTAGAAAACGAGCTTTTGATGCATGGTCAAAGGAAGGCATCTACTAGTGTGAATCCAGTCTCTATCCAACAGGATGGCGTAGGACGGCTTGCCTTCTATCATATATAAGGCAGATTGGACCGTCTTATGACCTACTGTGATTTCTGCTACTAAGATCCCCAAAGCTTCAGAGGCTTCTCCCATAAATCTAGCCATTTTCATATTAGTTGGGTTGAGATCCTCCCTGGTTTTGTTGAGGTTTTTCAAAGTAAGCAGCGGCATCACATTCAGCACAACCCCATTGTCGACGAACACTCGGCTAAAAGCTTTGTTGTTAATGTAAGCCTTAACATAGAGGGGTTTGAGGTGTTTAACCATCTCCTCCGTAAATGCACCAAATATAGTGATCAAAGTGTCCTTAGCCGTGGTATCGGCTAATGTCACCGATTCAGTGTCTTCCACACACACATCGCCTTCTAGGCTGTCCAGCTTAGAGCTGTCGGCCCAGAAATCGCATGGAATCAGGATGACTATTTCAATGGTTGCATAAATCTCATTGACTGAATCTTTCTTAAATAAATCAAGGATGGAGTCTCCTACCTCATCCAATTCGACTGATGAGAATTTAATATTTTCCATCTCCTGGAGGCATATATATAGGAACCGGCTGGGGCTCTAATGTCTGGATCATTTGTGCGACATGTGGAACCGTCTCGGCTAGGGATTCCTTCAGAATATTAGTCTCCCGTCAAGGTTCCTCTGCTGGTTTTCATCAGTTTGTATATTCAATTCTGGTTAGTCCAAAACTTTGCCTTCGTGCAGGACTATCTCTGAAGAGGTTGAGCCGAATCCCCGCTCGATAGCCTCAGCTACGGTAGACTCATGAATTTCATGCTTATCGGTTGCCTCAACGCTGGATATTATGTACAACATTAGCTTCATCTTGTGCAAGACTTTGGCACGCTGCATCCTTCTTTTCTATGTCCTGGACATGACGCCTGGTGGTGCCTCTTTCTTCCCAGAAACCTGATTGACGAACCACTTTTCTTCCTCTATATTGGCGGTTGGCTTAATCATCATCCGAGATCTCAGTTGACATTCATTCCTCACTATGATATGCAAGGAAGAAATGCCTTCCTTCACATTGAACTCAGCCACCCTCTGTTTAGCTATGGGTAGTGGTTCCTCACCTATCTGGGGCACACTCGGCTTCTTATCGACTGGCGGCCATGTTTTCCCCCCAAGCCTGCTCATGTGGTCTGCTGGGTCCTTTTTGAATACCAGCTACTGTTTGTGAGGTTCCCAAGCCATTTTCTCTGGTTTATAAGGGTGGCCACGAAAACCGCTTCTAGCTGGCTGCCTATCCATGTCCTCATAGATGTCATGCGAGCTGCCTAGACGATAAAAAATAGAAGTCCTAGTGACCCCCTCCTTATCGGTGGGCTTCTTTGGGACCCATATGGTTTTCATCGGTTGTTTCCCATTAACGTCCTTTGGTTATCTAGCTTGGCAAATGATACTATAGATATTGGTACTGCGGGGAAGGGGTCAGTACCAACTGACATTTCAGCTATGTTTTTATCGGCTAGCTTGAACTTGCCCTACTTGATGCCCTTTTGAATTGCCTTCCTAAAGACCACACAATTAGAAGTAGTGTGGCTATATGAATTGTGCCACTTACAATACTTCTTATCTTTGAGTTCTTCGGCATACGGGATCCTATGGCCATCAAGCAGCTGAGTCTGTTTATCTTAAAGTAGATGATCAAAGATCTGATCTGCCTTTGTAATGTCAAATGAGTAACCGACCCTATCATCAGTCGACCTCGTCTCCTTGCCCTTCGTAGCTTTCAGGGCTGGGCAAGTGTAAACCTTGCCCCTGAAAATCTCGAATACCATTGCATCTGCCGTGTAATCGGCTAACTCTGAGTCAGAATCATCTGCCTCAATAATGGATACCAAATGGGAACCTCGATTTCGGTTAGCTCTTCTATTCTCCTTCTCCTGGATATACTGCTCTATTTGGCTAGCTTTCTCGGCTAACTGGCTTAAGTCAGAGCAGGATTCTCCCACTAGTTTCTCCTTTAGCTGAGAATGCATGTTGTTAATTATCATGTGGGCACATTCTGATTCAGGGAAGTGTACAGTGCATTTCCCAACCTTCCTTCTGAATTTCTCGATATAATTGGTAGCCGACTCATCGACCTATTGCTTGAGATTCATCAAGTCAGTTACAGTGACTTGAGGTTGGGGCCAATAAAATCTATCATGGAAACAACGCTCCATGTCAGCCCAACTCTGCACGGAATCGGGGGCCAATGATGAGTACCAAACAAATGTCATTCCGGTTAGAGAAACGGGGAATAACTGTAGCCTTGTGATACTCGTTCTGGCCAACTTCGCCAAATTGGGCGGTAAATCTGTCGATGTGCTCAATGGTAGATTTGTCGTTATCACCCGAGAAGGTGGTGAAATCAGGTGTTTTGAAGCCTCTTGGTAATGGTGCTACCTGATCTATCCAATCGGGGCAGGGCTTCCTATAGACAGGTCTGTCCAAGGGTCTCAGTTGAATGACAAAGTACCTCCTCATGGTATTCGCAATGGTTTTAGGGTTCATCAGTTGTGACGTCCCCTGCCGATTCTCAACTGGAACCGGCTGGTAGGCATTCTGAACTGGAGGCCTCCATTCTACCCCTTGTTGAACAGGATTTTAAAAGTTGTAGGTATTCTGATGGCCATTACCAACAAGTGGGGTATATCCCCATTGCTGCTGTTGGGCATAACCACCAAAGCCTGTAACCTGAGCTCCTGGAATAGCCGACGGAACTTGAGGATGAGGTGGAACAGTGTTCCACGACTGCTCTCCTCGGACATCAGCCATTCTTAGAAAGTTTGCGCTTCATGTATGGTATGGATTGGGTACCGGCTGTGATTGCTAGAATGGTGTCCCGCTGTAGACAGCGTCACCAGATAGCCTAGCAGGGTCATTGACATGGGCCATCGGCTGGCCAACATTGGTCGCCTGTACCGTAGAGCCGTTTGCATAAGTGTACGGCATAACGGGCGGCAAACTAATGTGTCTGGATGCCTGAACTAGTCTCCGAGCCATGTTGATCTGTCCATACTGCAGATTCGCTTGGTCGAGTGGCACAGTTTGCTCCCCAGTGTTTGGTGGCAACCATACAGTAGACTGGTTACCAAGTGACTGGGCTTGTGCTCCTAGGTGTGCTATCGGTTGTACCTTAGTAGGTACTGACTGATACACATTCGGCTGAGGAGCAACACCTGAAGTCACAGTTGCATGCTGCACAACGCCACTCGTCAGAGGGATGGCTGTTGACACCCAATTTTGTCCCATCTTTTATGATTTTATTCGTAATTTTTAATATTTTTGACACTTTTAAAATAATTTTAAAATATAGGCATATATGTGTGTATCTTCATATTATTATTATTGTTCGCATATTTTATATCATTTGCATTTTTATAAAAAATCATAAGTTATCCGAAATTTTATATATTATTTTTATTCTCGCAAAATTGCATTGCATTTCCCTTTTTATTAAGCGTTAAGCATTTCGCAAATATTATATTTTTATTATTATCACGTCGTTATGTTATTTTAAATAATTCACATCTTTTACAAAATATATATATATATATATATAATATATTTTAATATTAAGCCCCTTTTATATTTTTCAATTCCTAACCCAATACAATTTCTACCCAACCTAAATTAAAACCCATTTTTCGTCCAAAGCCCAATCCCCCAAATTAAATTCCCACAACCCACAAAACAAAAATCCCAAAATCGAAGCCCAACTCCCCTTTTCTTAAACCCAACACCACAAGCCCACTCCCCAATTAAATTAAACCCATCGCCCAACCCCTTTTAATTCCCCCAAACCCAGAACCTGGTCCAGCCCAAGCCCAAATCCCTTACCCCTTTAATTCCCCCAAACCCAGAATCCGGTCCACCTGACCCAAATCCCTTACCCCTTTTTATCCCCCGGCCCACACCCGAACCGGCCCTCACCCGACCCGTAACCCACCAGCCCAACCCCTTTTAATTCCCCAAAAACCCCAAAACGAACAAAAAAAAAAAAACAAAACTAAACCCCCTTCAACCTCAAATCGCCGATGCCCCATACCCCCATGCCCGACCGGTCACCTCGCCCCCTGCCACCACCCACTCCCTGACACCCCCACACCCCTCCCATCATTTCGTCCAACCCATACCCCTAAAATCCGCTTCCAATTTCAGATTTTTTGCCTTTAATTCAAAATTCAAACTCGATTTTTTGGGGGGGAATCCACCTATAAATACCCCATGATTGTTCTTCATTTGGGAGGAGGATTTTCGGACAAGAAAAATAGACTTTCGGAAGGATTTTCGGAAGATTATTCAATATATACATACATATTTTGTTGTGTTCTTGATTTGAGAGTATTTGGCTTCGTTGTTGTTCCAAGAATCAAGTCCGAAAAGGTTTGTCATCCCCTTTGATTTCTCTGATTTTTTCATCGATTTGGTCGGTCAGCGACATCAGATCGACCCGGTTTAGATTTTTCCATTTTTCTACATTGCTGCTGTTGTTATCTTTGGTTATCTGAAATTGACGAAATTGTTTGATTCCGGGTTGAAACTCCAATTCGGGTCGGGTCACTGACCCGGGTCGGGTCGACCCGGTTTGGGTAACATTTTCAGAATTCTTGCATTTCATGTTTATGTATGTTGGTTATCTGAATTTGGTGTAAGATTTGTTTCGGATCACTGATTTCGGGTCGGGTCGACCCGGTTTAGATTTTTCAATTTTCCTACATTGCTGCTGTTGTCATCTTTGGTTATCTGAAATTGACAAAATTGTTTGATTCCGGGTTGAAACTCCAATTCGGGTCGGGTCACTGACCCGGGTCGGGTCGACCCGGTTTGGCAACATTTTCAGAATTCTTGCATTTCATATTCTTGTTCTTGGTTATCTGAAATTGGTGCTGAAATCTGATTTCAAGTTTGGATCGCTGATCCGGTCAGATCATTGACGGTCAGATCGACCGATTTGATCATTATTTTCGAACTCTTGCATTTCATATTCTTGTTTTTGGTTCTCTGAATTTGGTGTTGAAATCGATCCGGTTGAAACACCGATCCGGTCAGATCATCGACCGGTCAGATCGACCGGTTTGGGTAATATTTTTGAATCCTTGCATTTCATATTCTTGTTCTTGGTTATCTGAAATTGGTCTTGAAATCGATTTCGGGTTTGAATCATCGACCAGTCAGGCGACCCGATTTGAATATTTCGAATTTGAACTTCGGGTCGGGTATTTTAAATCACTACCGCCTGCTTCCTTGGCACTATTATTATGTTATTGATTGAATTAATACCGCATTCCCTTTGTTGTCTTATTGATCCAAACCAATATTGCGTCCATCTTCGAGACGCTTCTCGGTTTCATATTCTTTGTTTTTCTTGTTTCGAATAAATATCGCGTCTGTTAAGACCTTTGTTTTTTGTTTGATTTACTCCCGCTGCAGATTACGGTTTATCGCTTTATCATTTTTTACCTGTCTTAAACTAGACACCGCATTTCTCCAACATCGCTTTCTATTTCGTCTGTTTCAGATTAAAATTACCGTTCTCATCGCTTTCTTGTTTTAAAACTAGACACCGCGTCATTTTCGAAACTGTTTTCTCGCTCATCGCTCTCGCCATCGCTTACTTATCAAGCATCGCTACCGCCATCGCCATCGCTATCAAGCTACCGATACCGCTACCGCCATCGCTCTGTCATTACTCTGCCTTCTTGTTTCCAATTTTATTTTTACTGATTTGAACACGATACTACACTGGCCGATGAAAAATATCCGTCGATTTTGAGGCCTACACAGTTGCAAAGACGGAAATATAACTTCTGGGCAAGGATGAAGACTTAAACCTTTTATCCGAGATCAACATGTTTAGTAGGCGAGGTGACTAAAATAACCAACAAGTTATATATTCGCAGCCACGACGTGATTATAGTGATCTTTTTATTCCACCCGAGAGACCAACACGTTTAGTAGGCGAGGCAATCAAAAATAAACTATATTAGTCATATGTTTGCAGCCACGACGTGATTGGAATGTTCTTTTCAAAATTTAAGTCTGAGCCCTCCGCGATCAAAACATTCACTGTTTTGAATACGGATATGAAGTTATTTGTGTTTAAATGTTTCTAACCGTTTGTTCTTAACAGCTTGCAGGGATTAGAGTAAATAACGACAAATATTCCTCGGAGTTTATTTATTTCTTTCTTTAATTCAGCTTTTATTTCGCTTTGTATTGTAATATTATTTATCGCACTTATGTAATTATTGAAATGCTTAGAATAGGCAAACTTAGGATTTATTCATAGGTTAGTTTAAGATTTGAAACCCGTCGCTAGCTTATTTATTTGTAGGCTCGCAAACTTAGAAATCCTTCGCTAGTTTATTTATTTTAGGCTCGTCACGCTTATTCAAAATTTTAAAACAACTCTTGTCATCTTTATTTGCTTCAATTAAATTGTACAAAATAAGCTTATCTTTTTATTATTATTTTTGCAACTTGTTGATTTTTGAAAGATTCGCTTCTTTGGCATTATAAAGAATTTATTGTCACAAATGCATGTTTTTCTAAAAACTTTACATGTATCTTTCTTTTATGTCATCCGAATACGTATTTGTATAAAATGCATCATATTTACTTATATAAAATGCATCACATTTGCAAAACATCTTTTTTATTATACTTGTAAAACATGTATTTTCTAGCAATAATTAAATCTGAGTTTTACGGATAACCATAAGTTAGCGGATCTTAAAGGATGCCTAACCCCTTCCCTTTAGGATAATAAAGAACCCTTACCTAGGATCTCACTAGTTTCAGACCTTAAAATTGGAGTTTACACTGCAAAGACTTAGTTTAAATATTTAGGTGTCCTAATTCACCGTAAAAAATAATTAGGTGGCGACTCCTCAACCCTTTTTACCCAGGAATTACCCCATACGTCCGTGCTCCGCTTTGACCCGAGCAAGGTCGAAAATGGGCGCGTACAGCATGGCGACTCCGCTGGGGAGCATCAGGTTCTTAAACCACAGCAAGTTCGGATTAATTATTGCTTTACTTTTTTTTATTATTTATTTTGATTTAGTGCTTTGATGTGTTTTATGTATGAGATTTTTGCATAAACTGCTTTAATTGCTATATTGTCTTACTGCTTTCCTTAAATTGGCATTTCGTTCATATTTCTTCCACTGAAAATTGACACTATCACACACTACACGCGAGGTGTGTTTTACGCACCGCAAATTTCTTTCAATCTACCAAAATTTAGGAGAGTTGGCGTATGCGCGAGTGACCGGACCATCCTGGTGGCGCGTAGCCTTCTCACTCGAGTAGTCCGCTCAGGAACCTTGTGTCTAGTCACCAAATCTTAGAAAATTTAAGATAGAGCTATACCACCCTTTATTTTTAAGTCATGCATGCATACATCTTAGGTGGGTTGATCCTTGGCATCAACTTCACAAATAAGAAAAAACCACCAAATTGTCGACGGGTCTCACAACCCAACGACCAATCGACATATTATGTGTAGCGAGGATATTGATGGGACGGATCCAAGCCTAAACAGTATGCCAAAAATCGGAAAATGTATATTTATTTTTTTATTTATTTTGTTATAGATGGAGTCTGCATGCAAGTCGAGGATGGTGAGTGGGATTCAACAAAGCGAAAATATGGTGGACAAACTTTGACCTTGGCAGCCAAATGGCAATTAGGAGAAGATTAGGTTGCCTCGTTTCGTTGTTCGACATCTTCCCGATCAACATTTGGTCGAGCACTGATCCATTTTTGGGATCCGGATCGGGTTGTCTTGATTCGGAGATTTTGAGATGACTCTACTTTGGAAGAAATCAACTATTTCACCAATTTGATCTACCAGGGTAGAGGACAAATTATCCCGCATCATGTCAATCCGGAAACAAATTTCTCCCCTACTTAGGGCTAAAGAACACTAAGAAACTCCTATGCTTTGAAAACAACTGGGTGTCAATCGGTTATCTTTATGAGAGAATGCGGTTGTCGAGACAGTTACAAGACATTCAAAAATGAATTTTCTTGCACCCCCGATCATTGGCGGACCAAACGACCCATTGCATTCACTGTCGCCTTTCTAGGGTCTCTGATATTCCCGCTTGAGTATGGAAAGATCAGTACCTGCATATGTTCCGTAGCACGGGCACTTTTCGAAGGAGCAAACGGAGCACAACTCACTTTGGCCCCTATGATCTTAGCAGAAATATTTCGGGCTTTAGGGAAATGTAAAAGAGGTGAAACAGGTTTCTTCGAAGGCTGCAACCTTATTTTGCAGATGTGGGCAATGGAACACTTCTATCAGCGCCCGAATATGGTCGACATATGCTTCAGCGAGTCAAACAAAATCGTCAGCTTTTACGACAGAACGAAGCAGTTCATATCGCCTGTCGGCATGAATGATTGGTATGGGTTTTTGGCGTCCCGCACCTGTGAACAGATCCAATGGAAATACCCTCTGCTCCCGAATGCCAAAAAAGCCTACATAAGATGCAAAGGGCTTTATTATATTGAGCTTATCGGATTGAAAGGCCTCCAACCTTACGCTCCACTCCGCGTACTCCGACAGTTGGGACAAGAGCAGATAATTCCCCTCCGGGCAAATATGAGGATTTCTGAAATTCCATTCGGGCCGAATTTCATTGTCCCCAGAGCTAGGCAAGTCTTCGATGAATGGAACAATATTGACACAATAGACATTGGAGGTAGTCGAGCAGAGGTACCCCGAATATCAAGCGTGGCTACGAGAGGATTGCGATGAAATGCAGACCATAGTCCTGATGGCGAGCAAGGTTTTGAAGATATCGGCACGACAATTTGGATAAGGAATTTCCGGCTCAGAGACACAGTCGTTACCCCCGAGATGTGGCAGCAAATGCAAAATATAGTGCAATATCTAGAGGACGCAGGAGTCGGACCCAGCAATGTTAGGGTCCCATCTTCATCTCGGTGATCAAAAGCGAGATTTAGAACCTAAGCATAAATATCTTATGTTATCAGCTTTATTATTGTACGCATTATTATTTCAGTAAAAGTCAACCTTTATTTCCGACAAAAGGCATCACAATCTTTGGCTTGGATCAATTTATCAGTATCTTGCATATTTTGTGTTTAAGCTCACCTCCGGCATAAAGGAGGCCCCATGCACATTAGGACGCGCATTTAATTTTCATATAATTTGTCTGCTACTTGTTTACTGTTTTCCACTCTATACATGTTATTCAAAACAATAATTATTCGTCTCATACTAACTTGGTTTGTTTCATCTTTTAGAGAAGGTTTATTTTGCCTGCTTTATTTTCCAAAAGTTGATTCGCGTTGATTGAAACTGGCGGAACACCATTACTTCACGAGATCCAAGGCACAATCATCCGACAAAATGACTGATTCAGGGGCAGCCGAACAAACCGGTTTGGGACTTGTCGCTCTTCCGGAGGTGAACGGAGACATCGGAAAGGAGAAATACTTCCGTCCGGATGAATATCTCGCCCAACTCTGCGACAAATGGCAACTATGCAAACCGAGATCGAACGACTCGGAATCTTACCAATCTTTCCATCAAAGCATCAACACTCCACTTTGCCTGAACAAGAGACGGCGCAATCGCTTCCACACACCTTTCCATCTCACGAACCATCATTCCCCAGAACCTTCCCGAAATCCCTTACCAAGCGTAACCAATCCTCAAATCGCCAGCCCACAACGTACCAATCCACATCCTATCAACCCGCAGGCCAGTCCACAACAAAACCCGCTACAAAATGACCCAGCATCCTTCACAACTCCATATATACATCCAGCTCCACTTACCCAAACTACCCCACTTGTCCAAAATATCCCTCCCACACTAAATTACCAGGCAACCCAACAAATACCAATGGCACACATCACTAACAAGCGTTGTGCCACCGGTATATGCAATGAAGCCCAACCTTCCACTTCTACCATACAAAACATACATCATAAGGAGATAGACCAATATGAAGAGATGGAAAGGCAAGCAAGGATTAGAAATGATGAAAGTATGGCAAGGGAAATTCATAGCCTAAAAGAAGTATTTAAAAACATTCAAACCGCAAGGGGCATGAAGGACTCGAGTATGAAGATCTCTGCATGCATCCCGACGTTCGATTGCCTATCGGGTATAAGGTGCCAAAATTTGATTTATTCGATGGAAAGGGAAATCCTCGCGCTCATTTGAGATCATATTGTGACAAGTCTGGTTGGAGTGGGTAAGGACCAGGCCATAATAATGAAGTTGTTCATAAGAAGTTTAACAGAGAAGCGCTCGATCGTACACAAGCCAGGACCATGAAAATGGCATAACTGGGGCACAATGGCACAGGATTTTGTGGACAGGTTCAGGTTTAACACCGACACAGTCTTGGATAGATTTTATTTAATGAAATTGGAGAAAAAATCTACAGAGACTTTCAGAGAATATGCCATGAGGTGGAGGGCGGAGTAAGACAAAGTTCAAATTTCAATGGCGGAAAGTGAAATGACCACGCTCTTTGTGCAATCTATGAAGGATGCAACTTATTACGAAAAAATGATAAGCGTCATTGGGCCGGAATTTCTCTGAAGTGGTCAGAATGGGAGATTTCATAGAAGAAGGTATCAAAGCGAGGAGAATCACGAACTTAGCAAAGATTGCGAAGCATTTAGTAAGGCCATTCATCGGACTCATTCGGGGGAGCAATCAAGAAGAGGAGGGATGGAGCGTCCCCTGTCATGGCGGTCCAGGAACATAGGTCCAACCAAATGCCAACCTACCAAAGCCCGTCATCCCAACCTCCCTACTATAATCAAAGCACCCAAAATCATCACCCTCCTACTATCGCCAAAGCCCACAAAGCCCTCAGCCTTATTATCACCACTCGCCTACTCCCTACCCTGTCTATCATACCCAACCAATATATAGCCCACCACGAGCACCTACCTACAGAAATTCCCCACAGTATCAACCCACACATCCGCCTCACCGCAAAACCATCCACCAAATACTCCTGCACTCGGGCAAATTACGAAGAAGGCCATTCAAGACATATACACCTTTAGCCGAACCTCTAGCCCAACTATACGAAAGATTGAGGACCGCAGAATACTCCAACCCATCCCAGGGCATATCCCCAATCCTATTCCCAGTCGTATGATGAAACTAAGCATTGTGCGTACCACTCGGGATCGCCGGCATGACACTGGAATTTGTTTCGCCTAAAAGACAAGATCGAGGCTTTGATCAAAGAGGAATTATCCAACTGAAAGGACCTCCCCTAATGTAAATAACAACCCTTTGCCAAATCATGACAATGCCAATATAAACATGATTACCATTGATGAAGAAAGCAGTTTGGAAGGGACCATTGTGCCGATCCGAACAGAGGAAAGGGTTGAATCATCGGCTTTGATCACCCCTATAATTACGATTCGTAAGAGCACCGTTTGAAGTGGAAGTACTTCCTCCGAAATCGCGGATAGTGACGTCGTATGTCGATACCAAAGCGCCCCTTGGAGCTATTCGATTGGGGAAAGGAGCGGGGAAGGAGAAACAAATTGTAGAAGTTGTCGTCATTTGGTATGGCGAGATCCGGACGATGTTATGCCCTGCAGACAATCCAAAAAAGGTTGTAACAGGTAGTAGAAGAGTTACGGAGGAAGATGCCAACCAAGGAGTATTCCGTTGTAGAGCAATTAAAGAAAACACCGGCTCAGATTTCTTTGCTATCATTGTTGATGAATTCTCCTGACCATGGACGCGCTTTATTGGAAGTACTCAAAGAAGCTTATGTATCGAGAGAGACCACAAAGTAGAAACTCTCTCGGCCTTGGTCGGACAGATTTTAGAGGCCCATAAAGTCTCTTTTCATGACAAAGAATTGCCACCTGAGGGTTTGTGCCACAACAAAGCTTTGAACATAACAAGAAAGTGCATGAACAAGTTCATTTCTAAGGTATTGATTGATGGAGGCTCGGTAGTCAATATTTGTCCGCGGCGACTCTCCGAGCCTTGGGAATTAGCATTGGAAAGATTCGCGAAAGTCATCCGAGAGTTAAAGGTTTTGATGGAGCCCAAAGGAGCGTTATGGGAGAAATGGATTTGACATTACAAGTGGGGCCCGTGGAGTTCGTCGTGGAATTCCAAGTGTTAGACATATCTACCAAATTATAACCTACTAATGGGAAGACCTTGGATCCATGTGGTCGTGCGGTTCCTTCTACCCTACATCGAGTTTGAAGTTCGTTTGGGATCATCACGAGGTCGTGGTACACGGAGAAGGAGCAATTCAATATGTCCCGAAGAAGCGGATCCTATTTGTTGAAAGCGTAGATACGCTGGATGGGTCTGTCTTCCATGTCGGAGAAATTGCATGTGCCTCCAAAGTGAAATATTGAAGTTACCCGGTCCTCACAATGGTGGCCCAGAAATGTTGAAGAATGGCTTTAAGCGGTCGAGGCCTCGGATTGAATTTAGAAGGTATGGTGGAGCCTGTTCACTTGCTCAAGAAGAAGGATACTTTCGGTCTCGGATATAAACCCACTTCTAAAGAAGTCTTATCACCAACCTCCGAAAGAAAAGGGACACTCCCTTGCCAAAGCCTGTCCCACCCTTGAATCAGTCATTTGTCAAAGCATATGCCGCTCGAGTCGAATGAAGATGATGCAGACGACCTCATGAAGGACTCAAAAGCCTTTTTATTGCGTAAGAAGAAATGGAATGCCATGTAATTCTGGATGATTTTGATGAAGGCCCAACTATTTGGGATGCGTAACATGGAGATATTTTGAAAAATTGGACTGTGCCCTACTGCTTTCTCAGGAAGCTTGGTAGAAATTACCTTAGTACTTTTTGAAACAATGCGATTCTAATTGAGGCTTGAATCGCATCTATGCATTAATGTGTTTTGCCTCCATCTTTTGAAAGCTTAAATGACAAATCCACATTTCTTTTGCTATTTAAAAATTTGTTTTGTTTACTAATTTTCTTTTCTCTTTCAGCATGCAAACTAATAAATCTGTCGATAATGTGAATGTGACATGTAATGAAACAAACAAACAAAATCCAAACGATGAACAGGACTTCGAAGAGTATGAGGAAGACTCGCAACCAGAAGAATTGACAGAGGAATTGGAACATTTTGAGAACAAACCAAAGCCGAATTTAGAAGAAACTGAGGCAATAAATTTGGGGGATGCAGAAAATGTGAGAGAAACAAGAATCAGCGTCCATCTAAACGCCCCACAAAGGAAAGAACTGACGGATCTCTTGAGACAATATATCGACGTATTTGCTTGGTCTTATGACGAGATGCCAGGATTGAGCACAGATATTGTTTCGCATAGATTGCCTATCGATCCATCCTACCCTCCGGTGAAACAAAAGCCAAGGAAAATCAAGCCTGATTTGAGTTTAAGGGTCAAGGAAGAGGTGTCCAAGCAATTCGACGCAAAGGTCATTCGGGTCACAAGATACCCGACTTGGTTGGCCAACATTGTACCTGTGCCAAAGAAAGATGGAAAGATACGAGTGTGCGTGGATTATCGGGATCTCAACAAGGCCAGCCCGAAGGATGACTTCCCTCTTCCAAATATTCACATACTCATTGACAACTGTGCAAAGCATGAGTTACAATCATTTGTTGATTGCTTTGCTGGTTACCACCAAATCTTGATGGATGAGGAAGATGCAGAGAAGACAGCATTCACTACACCTTGGGGGGTATACTGTTATCGAGTAATGCCGTTCGGACTCAAGAATGCAGGTGCCACATACATGAGGGCCATGACTACCATTTTCATGATATGATCCACAAAGAAATAGAGGTCTACGTAGATGACGTTATTATCAAGTCGCGAAGGACTTGAGATCACTTAATGATTTAGAGAAGTTTTTTGACCGACTGAGGCGGTATAACCTGAAGTTAAATCCCGCAAAGTGCGCATTTGGTGTCCCTGCTGGGAAGCTGTTGGGTTTCATTGTAAGTAGAAGGGGTATTGAATTGGACCCCTCAAAGGTAAAAGCTATTCAAGACTTGCCTCCTCCAAAAAGTCGAAAGGACGTAATGAGTTTCCTTGGTCGCCTCAACTACATCAGCAGGTTCATAGCACAATCAACAGTGATATGTGAACCAATATTCAAGCTACTGAAAAAAGACGCTGCTACCAAGTGGACATCGGATTGCCAGCAAGCTTTCGATAGAATCAAAGAATACTTGTCTAACCCACTGCTTTGGTGCCTCCGAACCAGGAAGGCCGTTCTTTGTTATATCTGCGTGTTAGAAAATGCATTTGGAGTGCGTGCTCGGACAACATGACGAAACAGAAAGAAGGAGCAGGCCATATACTACTTAAGCAAGAAGTTCACACCGTATGAAGCTCGGTATACTTTGCTTGAACGCACTTGTTGTGCCTTAACGTGGATTGCACAAAAGTTTAGACATTATCTGTCTGCATATACCACTTATCTCATCTCGAGGATGGACCCGCTCAAATACATCTTTCGAAGCCCATGCCCACCGGAAAGCTAGCAAAGTGGCAAATCTTGCTAAGTGAGTTCGATATCATATATGTCACCCAAAAGGCTATCAAAGGACAAGCACTAGCCGACCATCTTGCTGAAAATCCCTGTGGATGAAGAATACATGCCTCTCCTGACTTATTTTCCTGACGGAGGAGGTACTTGTTGTTGGAGAAGACATCTCGAGAAGAATACCCGGTTGGAGAATGTTCTTCGACGAGCTGCAAACTTCAAAGGGGTTGGTATTGGAGCGCTTTGATTTCAGAATCAGTCAACACTACCCAATTTCTCAAAACTCCGATTTCCATGCACCAACAATATGGCGGAATATGAAGCTTGTGTACTCGGACTTAGAATGGCCGTTGATATGAACATTCAAGAACTGCTGGTTATAGGTGATTCAGACTTATTGATTCATCAGGTACAAGGCGAATGGGCGACCAAGAACGGGAAGATACTTCCTTACCTGCATTGCGTGAAGGAATTATGCAAAAAATTCAGCAAGATAGAATTCAAGCATATCCCACGAACTCAAAACGAGTTCGCTGATGCTCTGGCAACACTGTCCTCCATGATTCAACATCCAGATAAGAACTACATTGATCCTATCAAGGTGAGCTTATCGGATCAGCCGGCATATTGTTTCAACATAGATGGAGAGTTGGATGGAAGGCCTTGGTACCACGACATTAAGAGATATCTCAATATAGGTGAATATCCAGAAGGCATAACCAGTATACAAAAAAGGACACTTAGGAGGTTAGCAAACCATTTCTTCCTAAACGGAGAAATCCTTTATCGGAGGACTCCAGATCTCGGTTTGTTAAGATGTGTTGATGCTCGAGAGGCAAGCAGTTTAGTTGAAGAGATACACGGAGGCACGTGCGGGCCTCATATGAATGGCTTCACTTTGGCAAAAAAGATTCTAAGAGCAGGATACTTTTGGATGACCATGGAAACAGATTGCATCCACTTCGTGCAAAGATGCCATCGATGTCAGATTCATGGTGATCTAATCAAGGTACCCCCCAACGAACTCAATGTGACGAGCTCTCCTTGGCCATTCGCAGCTTGGGGCATGGATGTCATTGGCCCTATTGAACCTGCCGCATCAAATGGACACAGATTTATTCTAGTGGCAATTGACTATTTCACAAAGTGGGTAGAAGCATCGTCCCACAAGTCAAGAATAAAGAAAGTGGTAGTTGATTTTGTCCGCAATAACATCATTTGTCGATTTGGAATCCCTGAGTCGATTATAACGCACAATGGGGCTAATCTCAACAAGATGTCGATGAATGAGATATGCGAGAAGTTTAAGATCACTCACCGCAATTCCACTCGTCATCGACCTCAAATGAGCGGAGCAAAAGCGACCAACAAAAACATCAAAAGAATACTACGAAAGATGATTGATAATTACAAGCACCGCATGAGCATCCGCCTTTTGCACTTTTGGGATATCGCACTACAGTCAGGACTTCTACTGGGGCAACGCCGTATCTATTGGTCTATGGAACAGAAGCTGTGTTACCAGCAGCAGTGGAAATACCATCTTTGAGAATTATCCAAGAAGTCGAAATTTGAGCAGGCGAAATGGATACGTAATCGCACGAACAATTGATCTTTGATTGATGAGCGATTGAGCGCCTCTGCCACAGACAACTTTATCAAAACAGAATGGCCAAAGCTTTCAACAGGAAAGTAAAACCAAGGATTTTCGAACCGGGGCAATTGGTGCTAAAATGAATATTCCCGCACCAAAATGAAGCTAAAGGAAAATTCGCACCTAAGCGGCAAGGGCCTTATATGGTTCACCGGGTGTTGACCGGAGGAGCGTTAATCCTAGCTGAAATGGACGGTGAAGTATGGCCAAAAGCTATCAACGCAGATGCGTGAAAGATACTACATTTAGGATTTTTCTGTAATGCATTTCTTGTGTTGTAAAATTGCGCTCCCAAAGTGATACGCAAAGAACCCATGTCGGGTTCCGTTTCGAGATGGCAAATTTCCCGAAACACATTTCTTTGTAACATGAACTACGTTATGACCTGATTCCCTCGGCGGGATCGTGGCGCCACATCGGCCGGTCCCATTTTAGAAAATCCTTACAATCCCCTTTTGCTTGTAATGAACTACGTCATGACTGATTCCCTCCTGGGATACGTGGCGGCCTAAATCGCTTCTCGTCCCACCATTAGGAAATATTTTCTCCTTCATCTCACAAAAGGCAAAATGCACCCATCTGATCACCCTGATAGGGCAGGCAAGAAATCTACACAAGACTCGGTTGTCCATTCAAAGGATCGTCATTCTCATATATCAGACACTGGGGCATTTTTAAGGGATCACTGCCAGAGGACGCCGATAAACATGGAAAACCATCGGCAAACTAAGTCTTCAGCCAGAAGAATTTTGGATAAGACGTTTGTTTTGTTTCACTGCGTGTCACTGCTCGACAGACATTTGTACATATGCATACTTTCTTACAAGCAAATTATTTTCAACAAACATTTTCATTAAAGTTCAACGTAATTTTTTTTACTGATATGCATACTTGTTACAAACAAATTGTTTTCAACAAATGTTTTCAGTAATGGCTATCCAATACGGGGAACCAGAGAGGGGCTACAGGTCCGAATTAGCAGGACATGCAAATACCAAGACCGAAGCTACAAAGTCAACGCGAATCAACTCCCCCCTCCCAAAACTCATAAATTTATTTGAGTACAGGTTCTTCAGGTCGAAAACAGCAAGGAAGCTGCAACATTTTATGAGCAGATTCGCAAGGGCCTCCGCATCGCAACTCACTACAAGAATCACTTTCCTGTTTGGAGATTGTACAAAGACGTCATGCTAAACTACATGTTCCCAACCGTGTTGTGTCCACGGAAAGAACGATATTTCGACTTACAGGGTCGCATTCTCATCTACTCAACTTTTGCATCGCTTATGTCCCCACATTAACTATCATGGCATGGCAATAAGGCCCCACTTTACTACTTTTAAATCAGGCGCCCACCTTCTAATGCGGGTATGTTTTAAATCAGGCACCCACCTTCTAATGCGGGTATGTTTTAAATCAGGCGCCCACCTTCTAATGCGGGTATTTAAATTTCAGTCAGGCACCCACCTTCTAATGCGGGTATTTAAATTTCAGTCAGGCGCCCACCTCTAACGCGGTATTTAAATTTCAACAGCGCCCACCTCTAACGCGGTATTTAAATTTCATCAGCGCCCACCTTCTAATGCGGGTATGTTTTAAATCAGCGCCCACCTTCTAACGCGGTATGTTTTAAATCAGCGCCCACCTTCTAACGCGGTATGTTTTAAATCAGCGCCCACCTTCTAACGCGGGTATTTAAATTTGATCAGCGCCCACTTTCTAATGCGGTATTTAAATTTCATCAGCGCCCACCTCCTAACGCGGGTATTTAAATTTCAATCAGCGCCCACCTTCTAATGCGGGTATGTTTTAAATCGAGCACCCACCTTCTAATGCGGGTATGTTTTAAATCAGCGCCCACCTTCTAATGCGGTATGTTTTAAATCAGCGCCCACCTTCTAATCGCGGTATTTAAATTTCAACAGCGCCCACCTCCTAATGCGGGTATTTAAATTTGATCAGCGCCCACCTTCTAATGCGGGTATTTAAATTTCAGTCAGGCGCCCACCTTCTAATGCGGGTATGTTTTAAATCAGGCGCCCACCTTCTAATGCGGGTATGTTTTAAATCAGGCGCCCACCTTCTAATGCGGGTATGTTTTAAATCAGGCGCCCACCTTCTAATGCGGGTATTTAAATTTCAGTCAGGCGCCCACCTTCTAATGCGGGTATTTAAATTTCAGTCAGGCGCCCACCTTCTAATGCGGGTATGTTTTAAATCAGGCGCCCACCTTCTAATGCAGGTACTTTATTTTAAAGTGTAAACAGGCGCCCGCCAACGCCATCATCTGCACAACATTAAGCAACGACATCATTTCAACTTACAAAGTCATATTCTCACATACATATCTTATGCAACTGTTATACACTAACTTTTATCTTAGCTCGGTCCACGAGGAATTGAATCGGCGGGGAGCTCTCAAGATAACATGGAACTATATCTCACAAATGAACAAAGGCAATTTGGTCAAACGACCTACTTGAGCGTCGATCCGCTCTTTCCCATTAACTTCAGTGTCTGCGACCGGTGTCATCCTAAGTCGACACTTTGGGGCATTGTTTCTTGAATGTGCACCATCTTTTTTGCAGCTTCTATACCCCTCGGGATTCTATTTCTTACCATGCAGTCCCGAGGATCAGGGCAAAATTGGCTACTCAGTCAACTTTCTTTGGCCGAAAACTCTTTCATCGTCTCCGTCCAAAGAGGGGCATCTGTTGACACCCAATTTTGTCCCATCTTTTATGATTTTATTCGTAATTTTTAATATTTTTGACACTTTTAAAATAATTTTAAAATATAGGCATATATGTGTGTATCTTCATATTATTATTATTGTTCGCATATTTTATATCATTTGCATTTTTATAAAAAATCATAAGTTATCCGAAATTTTATATATTATTTTTATTCTCGCAAAATTGCATTGCATTTCCCTTTTTATTAAGCGTTAAGCATTTCGCAAATATTATATTTTTATTATTATCACGTCGTTATGTTATTTTAAATAATTCACATCTTTTACAAAATATATATATATATATATATAATATATTTTAATATTAAGCCCTTTTATATTTTCAATTCCTAACCCAATACAATTTCTACCCAACCTAAATTAAAACCCATTTTTCGTCAAAGCCCAATCCCCAAATTAAATTCCCACAACCCACAAAACAAAAATCCCAAAATCGAAGCCCAACTCCCCTTTTCTTAAACCCAACACCACAAGCCCACTCCCCGATTAAATTAAACCCATCGCCCAACCCCTTTTAATTCCCCCAAACCCGAATCCGGTCCATTGACCCAAATCCCTTACCCCTTTTAATTCCCCCAAACCCGAACTGTCCACCAAGCCCAAATCCCTTACCCCTTTTTATCCCGGCCCACACCGAACCGGCCCTCACCCGACCAGTAACCCACCAGCCCAACCCTTTTAATTCCCAAAACCCCAAAACGAACAAAAAAAAAAAAATCAAACCTAAACCTCCTTCAACCTCAAATCGCCGATGCCCCATACCCCCATGCCCGACCGGTCACCTCGCCCCCTGCCACCACCCACTCCCTGACACCCCCACACCCCTCCCATCATTTCGTCCAACCCATACCCCTAAAATCCGCTTCCAATTTCAGATTTTTTGCCTTTAATTCAAAATTCAAACTCGATTTTTTGGGGGGGAATCCACCTATAAATACCCCATGATTGTTCTTCATTTGGGAGGAGGATTTTCGGACAAGAAAAATAGACTTTCGGAAGGATTTTCGGAAGATTATTCAATATATACATACATATTTTGTTGTGTTCTTGATTTGAGAGTATTTGGCTTCGTTGTTGTTCCAAGAATCAAGTCCGAAAAGGTTTGTCATCCCCTTTGATTTCTCTGATTTTTTCAACGATTTGGTCGGTCAGCGACCGGTCAGATCGACCGGTTTAGATTTTTCCATTTTTCTACATTCTTCTTTGTTGTTATCTTTGGTTATCTGAAATTGACGAAATTGTTTGATTAGGGTTGAAACTCCAATTGGTCGAAACATCGACCGGTCAGATCGACGGTTTGGGTAACATTTTCGATTCTTGCATTTCATGTTTATGTTTGTTGGTTTTCTGAATTTGGTGTAAGATTTGTTTCGATCATCGATTTGGTCGGGTCGACCGGTTTAGATTTTTCAATTTTCCTACATTCTTCTTTGTTGTCATCTTTGGTTATCTGAAATTGACAAAATTGTTTGATTCCGGGTTGAAACTCCAATTGTCGGTCATCGACCGGTCAGATCGACCGGTTTGGCAACATTTTCGTAATTCTTGCATTTCATATTCTTGTTCTTGGTTATCTGAAATTGGTCTTTGAAATCGATTTCAAGTTTGGATCATTGATCCGGTCAGATCAGCGACGGTCAGATCGACCGATTTGATCATTATTTTCGAACTCTTGCATTTCATATTCTTGTTATTGGTTATCTGAATTTGGTGTTGAAATCGATCCGGGTTGAAACATCGATCCGGTCGAAACATCGACCGGTCAGGTCGACCGGTTTGGGTAATATTTTTCGTAATCCTTGCATTTCATATTCTTGTTCTTGGTTATCTGAAATTGGTCTTTGAAATCGATTTCGGGTTTGAATCATCGACCGAGTCAGGCGACCGATTTGAATATTTCGAATTTGAACTTCGGGTCGGGTATTTTAAATCACTCTTGTCTGCTTCCTTGGCACTATTATTATGTTATTGATTGAATTAATACCGCATTCCCTTTGTTGTCTTATTGATCCAAACCAATATTGCGTCCATCTTGAGAGGCGCTTCACCGGTTTTCATATTCTTGTTTTTCTTGTTTTGAATAAATACTCGCGTCTGTTAGACCTTTGTTTTTCTGTTTGATTTACTCCCGCTGCAGATTACGGTTTCTTGCTTTATCATTTTCTTGTCTTAAACTAGACACGCATTTCTCCAACACCGCTTATTTGATTCTCTGTTTGGACATTAAAATTACCGTTCTCATCGCTTCTTGTTTTAAAACTAGACACCGCGTCATTTTGAACTGTTTGCCATCGCTCATCGCTATCGCTACTTATCGCCATCGTTACCGCCATCGCCATCGCTATCATATCGCATCGCCATCGCTACGCCATCAAGCTCGCTCGCCACTTATCGCCATCGTTACCGCTATCGCCATCGCATCGTTATCGCATCGCATCGCTACCGCTCGCCATCGCCATCGCCATCGCCATCGCTATCGTTATCGCACGCCATCGCCATCGCTATCGCTATCGCTACCGCTACCGCTACCGCTTCACGCTCATCGCTATCAAGATCGATACCGCTACCGCCTCGCCTCGTCGCTACTACTGCCGCTTCTGTTTCCAATTTTATTTTCTTGATTTGAACACGATACTACCGCCGATGAAAAATATCCGTCGATTTTGAGGCCTACAGATTCTGAAAGACGGAAATATAACTTCGGGCAAGGATGAAGACTTAAACCTTTATCCGAGATCAACATGTTTAGTAGGCGAGGTGACTAAAATAACCAACAAGTTATATATTCGCAGCCACGACGTGATTATAGTGATCTTTTTATTCCACCCGAGAGACCAACACGTTTAGTAGGCGAGGCAATCAAAAATAAACTATATTAGTCATATGTTTGCAGCCACGACGTGATTGGAATGTTCTTTTCAAAATTTAAGTCTGAGCCCTCCGCGATCAAAACATTCACTGTTTTGAATACGGATATGAAGTTATTTGTGTTTAAATGTTTCTAACCGTTTGTTCTTAACAGCTTGCAGGGATTAGAGTAAATAACGACAAATATTCCTCGGAGTTTATTTATTTCTTTCTTTAATTCACTTTTATTTCGCTTTGTATTGTAATATTATTTATCGCACTTATGTAATTATTGAAATGCTTAGAATAGGCAAACTTAGGATTTATTCATAGGTTAGTTTAAGATTTGAAACCCGTCGCTAGCTTATTTATTTGTAGGCTCGCAAACTTAGAAATCCTTCGCTAGTTTATTTATTTTAGGCTCGTCACGCTTATTCAAAATTTTAAAACAACTCTTGTCATCTTTATTTGCTTCAATTAAATTGTACAAAATAAGCTTATCTTTTTATTATTATTTTTGCAACTTGTTGATTTTTGAAAGATTCGCTTCTTTGGCATTATAAAGAATTTATTGTCACAAATGCATGTTTTTCTAAAAACTTTACATGTATCTTTCTTTTATGTCATCCGAATACGTATTTGTATAAAATGCATCATATTTACTTATATAAAACGCATCACATTTGCAAAACATCTTTTTTTATACTTATAAAACATGTATTTTTCTAGCAATAATTAAATCTGAGTTTCTGGGATAACTCTAAGTTAGCGGATCTTAAAGGATGCCTAACCCCTTCCCTTTAGGATAATAAAGAACCCTTACCTAGGATCTCACTAGTTTCGCAGACCTTAAAATTGGAGTTTACACTGCAGCACTTAGTTTAAATATTTAGGTGTCCTAATTCACCGTAAAAAATAATTAGGTGGCGACTCCTCAACCCTTTTTACCCAGGAATTACCCCATACGTCCGTGCTCCGCTTTGACCCGAGCAAGGTCGAAAATGGGCGCGTACAATGGCAGAACTAGCCGAACTTTCTCCTGGATGCAGTCGATTGGCTTCCAATTCTTTCGCTCGCTGAACCTCATTATGCACCATTGGCTTGATAATGTCAGCCAATTGTTTGAAAACTTGGTACATAATATCGTGGATGCCTAAGTCAATCTGTTGTCTAATGAAAGATGTGGTCATAACAGTTGGACCTTCAGGTTGACTAAGTTCACCCACGACTTTGGTTGACGGAGGAAGTTGAGGGGTATCAACCGATGTAGGCATACCCGAAGAAGATGGTGGCTCGTTGTTCCTTCTGGGAGGATTCTGTTTAGGATGTGGACTGGACTCTGGGTTTATTTTCTTACCAAACCTTATGCGCATATGCCAAGTGTGATCCTGACTTGGAGAATCAAACTTCACTATGAGATCACCTATGGTCCCACTGGGCGTGCCAAATTTGTTTCCCTCCGAAGTGTTTGCCATTTTATCGGCTGACGAAATCGGATGACAAATTGATTCCTTAACTAAGCGATTTAGGCCGGAAGCGAAACTCTAACTTCCAGCAATGGGTTCCCCAACTACTCCAGAAAGCGTTAGGATGGTGATTGAGTAAATTAAGTGGTAAGAAATATCAATACAGCTAGAGTGCAATGAAGGCGATAAAGATAGAATGAAGATAAGGAAAATTTAGTTTTTTTATTGATTGTGTTGGTCTTTTCTGTACAAATGATTCCTATATTTATTGTACAAGAAAACTAAATGTGACCCCCTATGTTAGCCACCGAACTACCCACTAAATCCACTAGCCAACTATGAGGAGGTGGTGCCAATTTTTTCGCCTGGACCTCTAGCACGATCGACGACACTCCCTTCTGGTTGTTGCTGGTTGCTACCTTTTCTAGAAGGTCCTTTGACTTAGTCTTCAAGGCGTCCGAGTATGTGTGGGTCTCAGTCGTTCCTCGGAATTATGACTCGGCCAGACTACTGTAATAGCCAATGATGCTTTTCTAGCCGAGGGTAAGGACTAACGGATTCGGCTATGATTTTGCTCAATTACCGACTTAGAATCCTTTTCCACCTTTGGCTGTCACTTGATTCGGCTAAACACTTTTGAATGTTAACAAATGCTAAGTAAGATATTCTAAGAATCACTTCACGCTCAAAATAAATAACGTTTTCTTGAATTACAAATTTTATTAAAATGAGAAATTTTACACTTTTTTTTCATAATTCGAATTTGTCTTTTGGTACTATCTTGTTCAGCACATTTGCATTATTCTAACGTGAAGAAATCTTCAAGATTAATTTGTAGAGATTCACTATCCACCTTTTCTCGAATTTACTGATATTCTTGAAAACTACTTAGTAGGCCTCTAGATTGCCTTATTCATTCCTTGGGCCATCATCTCTTCACTTACCTCCACCTCATTTTTTTTATATTCATATTTCCGGCTTACGTCAGACTATTTCTGGAGATAGTAGTCCCGGTCCCTCAGCACTACTATCAGTAAATCGCAGGATGTGCCTGAATGACCAGAGTTTGAGAATAGAGCAATTGATATCACCTACAAAATTCTACCCCAGAAGAGACCAAATTGCTCCAACCAGGGTTCGAACCCACGTTGCAGGCCTCCAGCTAGATTTTAAGTTCCCCTCCTTTTCCACCCCATTATTTATGTCACTATCTATTGTTGTCTCTGTCCCAAAATACTTATCGCGTTACGCTTTTCAAGAGTCAAACTATATAAATTTTGATCAATAATTTAAGTTATATTTTTTCATCATATTAATATGAGAAGAATTGCAATTTATAGTAAATTTCGTACAGTTTCTTAATATCTAAATTTTAATTTTTATTGAATTAATTTAATCTAATTTAGCTTTGAAATTTAGTCAAATTGATTTTTAAAAAGAAAAACATGACAAATATTTGGAACGACGGGAGTATTCATTATTAATTACCTAATTCCCTACTGCGTCCTCCCTCCAGTTTATGTGGAGGTATTTGACTGGATACGGAATTTAAAAAATAAAGGAAGACTTTTGAAATTTGTGGTTTATAATAAGCTAAAGATAGTTGTGTGGCTATAGATTATCTCATTAAGGATAAAATTGATATTCTAAAGTTAAATTGCTACTAAATATAAAAAGATATCATCTTTTTGAGATAGAATAAAAAAATGTTTCATAAATTGGGAAGGAAAAAGTAATACTTTTAAAGTTATTGGGAGAAACACTATTTATTTAATACTACTTAGTTAATTATTTGGATTGACAAAATAACTCCAGTACGTTTCTGATCTTCCCCCAAAATCCTACGTACTCTAGATTAGGAGTGGCCAACAGGACGGGTCCGGGGCGGGGCGGTCCTGGCGGGACCGGTACCCGGTGGGACGAGGGGTTAGGGCGGGACCGGTACCCGGTGGTATTGGCGGGTTCTGCCGATGTCCCGTCCCGATTTCGATCCCGTCGGAAAAGGGTACCAATATTATTGGGGCGGGACGGGGTCAAGATCGGGATAGGGTTTTTGTAATTTTTTTTTGTACTTAATTTTTAAAAATAACATATATATAAACAACTCAATAATTGAACAAGATAGTGTAATAAAAATATCTCAATGCTATTTTTGTGCCTCTTATATTATTTAATAAAAATATAATTTTTTTGTAATACAAATACAATTATCAAAATTACAACTTTGTGGTGTTGTTCAAAAGTTGCAAATGACATAGTAAAACTAAAATTGCAATTAAAGAAATTACATTTTCAATAAAAAAAATTTCTAGTTTCTTTATAATTTCATGTGGTTCTTCGGTTGGAATTGGTATTTTTTGGTCAGATTGCTCCACGTCGCTTCCACCACCTTCGGATAAGATGTCGTTGTAGTTTTCATCTTCTTCTTCGTTGATCTCTGATTGACCGCACCTTCTCCGCTCCGCTCGTATCCAATCTCAGAATAATACTGCAATCTTCAAGTTGTCTCCCGCTAATGAGTGTTTGTACTCTCCTATTTGAAATCTTTCGGCAAAAAAAGCGCTTTCAGGCGTTATTGATGACACTTGAATGTTTAACACATCTCATGCCTTCTTTGCTAGTATCGAAAATGTCTTCTCATTTTCCCTCCAGTATTTAAGCAAGTCTTCACGTCATTCTTCATTGAGAACTGCTTGTTACGGTACAACACCCTGCAAAACAAAAACATCAATCTTGCTAACTTGATTAGTAGTGGAACCACTAAACATTCTATTTCTAAGGCTTTCAATACTAGCCGCGTAAACATCATGTCTTTTATAAGGTTGTATTGAAGAAGAAGAAGAATATAGTATAGAAGCTGGTTGTTTGCTAGCACTCTCTTGTTGGTAATGCATATATTTTTTTTTGCATTCATCGTGTATGCTAGACAACACTTCTTCTTTAGTTTGTTCAATAGGTGGTGGGTCATTTGGATTTTTAGGAGTTGGAGGTGGTAGTACTGTTATACAATCATAAATAGTTTCAATAAGTGTTACAACCGTCTACTTTAATAGTCAGATTTAATACAACACCAATAATATAAATAGTGGGAATAGGAATAAAATATTTTTTAATTCGGTAAATCTTTTTTAATGGGTGCCTTATATGCTGGTTTTTCAATATATTCACTAAGTAATAAAAATATTAGAACTATATAAAATAACATAGTAGAAATTGTAGGATAGTATATACCGGAAAATTCTTTTGTTGCTTGAAAAAATTTCTCTAGAAATACAATAGGTTCTGAATTTTTTCCCCAATCGCTATCTACAACCATATCATTTGAATTTCGATTATGGGCGTTAAAAAATAAAGTTATAGGTCTTCTATAGTCATAAGCAACAAGTAGTTGCCCGTATACAGAATTTCACCTAGTGAGTACTTCTTCGGAAATTTTTCTATAAGGTAGTTGGTAATCGTGACAAATTTTTTTATAATCTTTTTTTCGTTGTATTCTATTATTTTTAAAAATAAAGTTTATAGCAAATTGTATTTTATAAAGAATGTCTGCAAAAAGTGTTAGATCATCCTTTATAACTAAGTTATATATATGGCACACACATTTTATATCAAAATGATTTGAAAAAGATAGAGTTAAAAGATCTTTTAAAAGTCCAATAGCATAATTATTAGAAGGTGCATTATCTAATGTAATAGACATAATTTTATCAGTTATGCCATAATAATAGCAAACTGAAAAAATATTTTCTGAAATAAAAATACTAGTGTGCATATCATCTATATATCTATACGCTAAAATACGTTTTTGCATAGACCATTTATAATCTATCCAATGACATGTTACCGTTAAATAATCATGGCCGTTAGTACTACGACCTATATCAGACGTGATAGATACTTTACCAGGAAAATGATATAAGGAATAACGTAAATACTGTTGATATTTATGTGCAAAATTTAAATACATCTCTCCTAACAATTGATCTAGAAAAATTGTTAAAAGCAGGATTATACATGTCTCTAATATAATGAAAAAAACCAGAAGAGGAAGGAAATGAAAAAGGCAAACCCTCCACAGCAACTAATTTTGCTATTGCTTCCCTATCTCTATGTTTATCGTATTTATGGCCTATAATTCCCCCCGTCATAGGGTTAATTTGACCATGTACTTGGTCCGGGACAGTATATGAACCTTGTCCCTATGGAGAGGACATTTGCGCACCTAATTTTTCAGCCAGGTATTGGGCATACCTAGCTGGTTGAAACCTTTGTATGTGTCTCATTAAACCCCGTCCCACCTTGACCTTTTCCTATTTTAAATTTAAAAATATTTTTACAAATTTGACATCTAACTACTTGATGCTCTACGTCCCTATCAAAAAAATTTCATGCATCTGATTTTAATTTTTGTTGCGGTGGGCCTCGTCTCATACTAGGAGAAATATGAGGCGTTCCAGTTGGAGGTGCACTAGTGGGTGTGTCATCTAGATTAATCGGTGTGTCATCTAGATTAATCGGTGTGTCATCTAGATTATCTTATAAATTAAAGTCTTGTTGAGTTTCAGAAAAGAGCTCATCGTCTAAATCTAATGGTATTGCAGAAAAATGTTCAGTATCAACAAAATCATCCTGTCTAGGAATAGAATTCTATCTAGGAATATGATGACTAGAAGAAATACCCCTTCCCTTGTTACCCCTACTAGAGGAAGCCTTACCCTTACCCTTAAACATACATTTAAGTCATTCCATTGTAATTATGCTAATAAATAGTTAAAGATAATGAAATTAAGTGCGTTAATTAAAATAAAGAAACAATAATAATTTAATGAAGGAACATATGTACCAAATGCCGACGTAACGTCGACGTGTAATCGAGAGGTTGAAAAATGAAACTTTGCTCGATGGATGATCCTCAAGCTAGTTGTCAACTTCACTCCCAAATGAATAAATAAAATTACATATTTAGTACACAATGTAGACTTGTAGAGAGATAATAGATTGAGAGATTGTAGGAAGATTTGTGAGAAAGATGAAGAGAAAATGAGGTATTTATAGTTGAAAAATTGAGTTAAAGTGTAAATATAATAACTTAGGGATTAAAAATAAATATTAAGGAGTTCGGGGAGGACAAAAATGGCTGTTGCACAACGGCCAAATATAAAATGGCCGTTGTGCAACGACTATTTTCTGCAAAGGGGCCGTTATCGAGCGAGACATGGGGCGGGACCGGGGCTGACGGTATTGTAGCGGGCAAGGCCTCGGCGGGACTAGCCGAGGTCCCGTCCCGGTTCGAGTCCCATTACCGAATTTTTTTTTAATAGCGGGGTAGGGGCGGGACCGACCGACCCGCCCAGTTGGCCAGCCTTACTCTAGATTACTGTTTATACTTTATATAGGAGTAGCAAACAACTTGAGCCATGTTAAAAAAAGGTTCATTTTATACAATTTGAAGATACATTAACTACTCCAGTATATAGGGACATGAGATGACTTTAGACATGTCACATACGGAGTGCAAGATGCTCCACTACCGAATTTCTTTTTGCGTGAGACAAACTAGATTTTAGTACTAACTTAAAATTAAAATTGAAAAGAAGTTCGGATCTGGGGGTAGGTCTTTTTGGACTGCGAATAACTTATATCAATCCTTTCAATTGAGTAGTTTTATTTGATATAAAGTTGAAAGAAGAACGTAAAAGTAGTGTGATTTATGATCTTAAACATTTTATACATAAAATTTGTGTTGTTATAAAACTTAAAAATTGTATTTTTAATATAGTCATAACATTTGCATGACTAAAAACAAATCATTAAGAATAAAATACAAAATTTAAAATTAAACTATTTCAAATATAAAAAATTATAATACTTGTTTTTGAAACGAGTTAATAAGGAATAAGTGTCACACGAACCATTTTGCCAAAGACAATTGGAATAGTGAGGGTGAAATTATAATAGACGTACGATTTGCTGCATTGAAGGTGCTTGTAAATCGCATTTTCTTTTTGACACAATAATATAAGCAATACATATAATAGCTCCAAGTCTTTGTATAGTTGTACCTTGACTCTCCCTAACCTTTATAATTTTAAATTTCCTCTCTCTACTGGAGGGTTCAAGTTCCCTTTCCATTTAGTTCCAAATTGTTTAATGCATTATTGGTAGAAGGTGGAGTTATTAAAATATGGAAAATTGAAGGCTTTCAGTGCGTCACAGGCGGTTACGAACCACCGATGAATGAATTATGAGAGGTTGTACACCATCTCATCTCTTATTCTACTAGTCGATTAAAAAGAGTGTTCACTTAGTCATAAAATTGAAGTTTTTTTTTAAATTTCGTGTTCAGTTAAACTACATCATATAAATTGAAACAGAGAGAATAACACCAAGATAAAAATAGGTAATAATATTTTATTAATTACACATCATTCTATCAAAGAGAATTTGTTCATTCGCAACAAAATATTTTCTTTGTGCGTCAGTAACAAAAAACATGCTTTTTGGGGGAGATATACTATTTCACCAATCGAGCCTTCCAAATAAGAACTGACCAATCCATGAGTATATCATAAATTTACAAAGGTTGTACCTGTGAACCAACCTCGTACAACAAAATAGGCACAAGGAAAGAGTAATAGACCGGACCAAACTACAAAAACGAAACGGTCTCTCTGTAACCAGTCATAATTATCCATAATTAAATAGGTACTGGAATTTGCTCCTCTAACATTTAATAAGAGCAAATATCAAAAATAAGATTGAGTATTTCTTGATTTGGTTAAGTAGATACTCTTTTAAATAAAAAAATAAAGACTAAGTGGATATTTTTTTATGGGAAGAAAATATTGCTTGTCTTTGTTGTTATACTTAATAATATTGTCACAGCTCCCTGTCAGTTTAGCATTGTGGGCATTGCCTTTTCTCTCTCTCTCTGTGGATTGTCGGCGTTCTTTTACTTTAATTTTTTTTTATATTCAGTTTTCCGACTTATATTTAAAAACAAAACAATCGATATCACCTATAATGTTCTAATTCAAAAAAAATCAAATTGATTTCATCAGGGTTTGAATCCACGCTGAAGATTTCCAGCTGAATTTTAAATTTATCTCCTTTGTCATCCAGTTATACCCGGAAGACTGCTTTACTTTAATTATTATAGCTAAGCAATATGTGTATATAATATGCCGTGGATTACATATGCAATGCCCAATACTGTCCCTTCTTACTTAAAATTAGTTCTGTTCTTTCTTCTTCATCCTTTCTTTTTCTCTGTCAGTACTCTCGGGATGGATCACCTCTTCAATTCATTCATTAAGCAGTCTGAGTAGTTATTCTACTTCTTGCTCTTGCTAGTTCAGATCCTATATATACATATATCGCCATCATCTTAGCGCACAGTTAAGCTGGATAGCTTCACTTCTTGTATTCCTTAATCGCACAATTATAAAAAACCTCTAAAGCATGTAACTTTATCAATTTCTCCCATCTTCTCCTTCCCACCCAAAAAAAAAAACAAAAAAAAAACTTTTTCTTTTCATTTGCTATGTCTCCTGCCAGATTTTGATTATCCTGAGGTTCAACATATCGATCTGGTCATTACACTGAATATCGTGTAGCCAAACATTTAAAAAAATAAAAAAAAATCATGTAATACTTCTCCATTGAAAGAAACCTAGCTCATTTTTTCTTTTAAAAAAAAAAAATTACTTTGAGATAGATAGATGGCGGAATTAGAAAGTGGAAGTCCAGCACCAGGTACGCCTGGGACTCCAACTCCGCTATTTTCGCAACGAGTGGACTCAATGGGGTCTTATGATCGAAAGTCAATGCCTCGATGCAAGTGCTTGCCTTTGGACGCTCCATCATGGGGAACTCCTCATACGTGTCTCACCGATTTCCCCGCACCAGATATCTCCCTCACCCGCAAGGTACCCCCACTCTCTTTTCAATCTCATTGAATTGATTTGGTCCAATTAGAGTACCTCCCCTAATAATCAAAGTTTTAGAAGTCAAATAAATTGGGGGTTAGGTACAAACATTTATATGTATCACGAGAGGGGCCATTTAGCTTATAAAGTCATTAGGTAACATTTTTCTTTTCAATCAATGAGGCACACTATAATATCAGGTAGGGTTTTTGTTGGGTACAAAGCATATAAGTAAAGTTTAAATTTTTTGATTCTTACTTACCCCAACAATAATTCCGGTATGGTTATACAACAATGAAACTTATAATATAAAACATATACTTACAAGTTGGAAAATCTGGAGTCTTTTTCTACTTTTAGGTGCACACGTGATTACCCTTCCAATTGCAAGCTCTAAGCTTCAATGTACTCCTTCTTCGGAAAGCTACGAAATCCGACAGAGGTTCGAGAGCGTATTTTATTCTAAGTCTCTAAGGCGTAGAATGTTATTCTGAAAATTGGTGTTGAATAATGAGGTGAATGCCTCTCTTTATAGTTGAAAAATAGATTAAAACTGGATTAGGGTTTGATCTTGGGTCTGACCCAAAAATTGAGGCACAGGCGCCGCGGCCCTAGGGTATGGGCGCCGCGGCGCTCGACTTTATTTTTTCGTGCATTCTTAATTAAATCTAAAATCTAATTTTGACTTAATTAAAACAATCATTATTCATTTAAATATTTTCGTTCCAAATCGAACATTTAATTACTCTCTCAATACATCCTTAGATTGAAACGGACAACCGACATAGTATGACCCTACATGCCTTCTCATATCTACATTAATCAAATTAAGGTCTACATGGAACTTCTAGACGGCGCTGGAAGACGAACTCAATATGTGAAATACGTTTATGCGAATCCATTAAACTTAACCTTTATGTGGTAAGATAAAATCATTTAATTCACGACACACCCGATCAAGCTTAGGATTTGTCAAGTGTCTATCCAAATGACTTAATCATTGTATCTCATTTATATTAGTTGACGACTAGACCATATTCTAAAAATGTCTATTGCGTTGGCCAACGACTTAGTCAACCTAATATCACTGAGAATCGGAGTGTTCCCTCGAATATATATTCGAGGAATGAATCCTAATTTTGGCTCAACTACCACCTTCAATCCACATCGTAATGTATCCAATACAAGCCGTATCTCAATCTACAAGGCATTTGAGCTTAGGACGGGATCAAAGTACATTACTTTGTAGATAAGGCGTGTATTGACCTCAAGTCTAAGGACTTCTATCTCCCACACGCTGATCATACGTTAGACAAGTATAACAAACAGTATATCAGCAGAGTATACCAATACTTCCAAAGTATCCATGTGTCCATTACGAGTAACCATTACTCGTAGCAGGTGAGACATACTACATCCTCTAAGGATGTGATGCTGATCATATGTCGACTTATCATATATCATCGATATCCCATTCTCGATGATCGTCAGTCGATTCTACTTTAAGAGTTACGCTCTATCATAAAATATCTCACTTTATTAATGACAACGTAAGCTCAATGGATGTACATTAATGAATAATCACAAACAATCAAATAATAATTCAATAATTGCAAATGTCAAAATATTAATCTCCAATAATAATAATATGTATGTGTATAAAATACATTTGTCCTAATACAGATTGTCTTTAGGACATAAATATACTTTCATATCATTGTTATATATCAAACAGGAGAGTGTAACCCCACCAATAACTAAAATTGCTCGGGGTTGGATAATCTATCAAATGTTGATTAAGTGTGGAGAATATAGGTTGTTTAAGAAGAGAGAGTTGTTGGTTCCTTATAGTCATTTATTCCTATTTAACGTATAAACTCATTAGTGTTTCTCCTTTTATTCAATGACAATTGACACATGATATTACTTTCTTCAGCCAAGTCTTAACTCAGAATTTGATTTACAACACATTTGTCCATTCTTTTTCTTTTCTTTTTATTATATAGAGAACATGCAAGATTCTTCTCAAGAAAATGGAAATTCCAATCTAAATTCTAAAAATATAGCAAGTTATTTTGATGCCAATAAATTACAAACTGATGCCGATCACTGTTTTAGTAGTTCAACTTGCAAGTTCTCTACTCCTTCGTTGTTACTGGTATTTTGCATGTAAAGAACTAATTATCATACCCTAAAGTATAAAAAAAACGTACGTGTGTGTGGTGGATACATGCAGTTGGGAGCAGAATTCGTGGGGACATTTATCCTTATATTTGCTGCAACAGCCGGCCCAATTGTGAACCAAAAGTACAACGGAGTAGAATCTCTAATCGGGAATGCAGCTTGCGCCGGGCTGGCTGTTATGATCGTGATTCTGTCGACGGGTCATATTTCTGGAGCTCATCTTAATCCGTCGCTCACCATTGCATTTGCAGCACTTCGTCACTTTCCTTGGGTTCAAGTGCCAGCCTATGTTGCAGCTCAAGTTTCAGCATCCATTTGTGCTTCTTTTGCACTCAAAGGTGTTTTTCATCCTTTCATGTCCGGTGGCGTTACTGTTCCTTCCGTAAACACTGGCCAGGCTTTTGCTCTTGAATTCCTCATCACATTCAATCTCCTTTTCGTTGTCACTGCTGTTGCAACCGATACCCGCGCGGTATTTACTTTCTTCTTTCACCCTATGAAACATTATATATAGACGTTGCATGTTAATTATGTTATATATACTCCATATATTTCTGATTAACATAGTTTTCTTTTTTATATATTAGATTATTAATCTAGTTTACTGCAGAGGATGGAGCAAGAAGGACCTAGGTGTTATAGTTTACCTTAAATAACATGTAAAGTTTATCATTGATATTGATTCAATATAATTACACTGTCGAAATCAGAAAGATCTATTACCTCCTTTAAGTTCAATTTAGACATTCACAGATATTAATATGAAAACGTAGATACCTATAATCCATCTTTTTGGCGACAAAGACAGCTCGCAGGGAATTACTTCCTTCCATGGTTGCAGAAGACTATACTTGGGAAGATGATATGATTTTTTTGTTTTTTTGTATATTCTATACATCCAATAACTACATACTATTTAATTCTTTCAATAGGTGGGAGAGTTGGCGGGCATAGCAGTTGGAGCTACAGTCATGCTCAATATTCTAGTGGCCGGGTAAGTAAATATCTCAACACCCAAGTATTTAATTTTAATAGTTTAGGAAACTCTATCTACTAAATTTATTCCTCCCTGAATTTTTATAGTGTTAGTACTAATCCATGGGTTAGCTACCAAACAAACCTCCGAGCATTACCATATCAGCCACTTGCATTAGGGAAGAAACTTCATTCTGATGCCCTTTCTTCACTACCGTAAAGAACAATACACAGCCAAATTTCCACCTTCCAAGTATGATATTTCATGCCTAGTACAGTGACAAAGGAATTCTCAGCTAGTCTTATAACTTAGTCTTTGCCAAAGCAGATTTAGTAAATTTTTTTCTTTCCTTTTTGGTGTTTTTTGGACATGTTGGAATAAGCAGGCCGTCAAGCGGTGCTTCCATGAATCCAGTACGAACTTTGGGGCCGGCAGTTGCAGCAGGAAATTACAAGTCATTGTGGATATACCTGGTGGCTCCAACCCTGGGGGCTTTTGCAGGGGCGGCTGTTTATACACTCGTAAAACTTCGTGGAGACGACACTACTGAGACACCACGCCCGGTTAGGAGCTTCCGCCGCTAGCCTGCTGAAGGAAGGGTGTTGTTCCAACTTACAATACTATTGTGTGCTTGAAAATAAAGGTGGAGAACTCGGAAAATGTTACTTCCAGTCTCTCTATCGAAAACAATTTACATTTGCATTTTGACACTCTTTCTTCTCATTCGCTTTGTGTGGATGACTTAAAGGAAGAGGCAGAAGTTTGGTTGTGGTCTGTGACCTTTTACTTTTTATGATTTGCTGTGTGTGAACTATGCTACCTTAAGATTATGTGGCGGTAATAAGAAGCTTTCTATGCTGCTACTTGTTTATCTAGTCACAAAGTGTTCAAGCGTCTAATGCTTATTAATAGTCGTCCCAACAGGTTGCATCTCCCTGTGTTTCCTACTGATAAAACAATCACTTACACAAAAATTAAGACCTGGAAAGGAAGAACTCCTTAACCAAATTACCTTTTCTATTGGCACAAATGACCTTTTCTGCATGGTTTATATTAGCGAATATTCTCCGAATATTCTCTGTATATTTTGTAATTATAATAGATGTATATTTAAGGTAACTTAGGATTCTAATTGTATTAGGAATCAACCTTTGTAAGGTAAGTTAGGATTCGTACCATATTAGGAATCAACCTTTGTACAGCTATATATATTGTGAATAATGAAAGGAATCCCCAAGGGAAATTATTCTATCTTTCATGGTATCAAGAGCCTAAAACCTAAATCCTCATTCCCGGCCGAAATTTTTTTTCTGCTTTCACAAAAAAAAAAAAAAAAAAAATTCTGGTTTCTTCCTCCATATTTCGGCCAAACCAGAAAATTCCCTTCCCTCGACAGGCGGCAACCATGTCTTCCCTCACAAATTTCGTTTCATCCACTGGCACACTTGAAAACCCCTCTCAACGTTCAGTATCTTCTTTTCATCCGGCATTCGCCGTTAACAACATCAAGAATTTTATCCCTATAATTCTTGACCAAGAAGACTGTCAATATTCCATGTGGATGGAACTATTCTACATTCATGCATGTGCATACAACGTGCTCGATCACATTGAATCTGTTCCTCGTCCCACCGATGTTCTGGCACTCAATCAAGGCGTCGTCTTGACGCCATCGTCAAACAATGGATCTACGGCACCATCTCCAAAGATCATTATGCACTATCATGAAAGCAGTGCTACGACACGTGAACTTTGGGTCCGCTAGAAGAAATCTTTCAGGACAATAAAAATACTCGGTGTGTATTTGGAAGAGCAATTCAACAATACCCGCCGAGAATTTTAACAACATGTCCGAATATTGTAAGCAATCAAACTCATAACCGATCAACTATCCAACGTCGGGACTTCGTTTGAAACCAAGATGGTGCTTCAACTTGTTGCGGGTTTACCAAAGGTGAATATGACACACTCGCAACAATGATTCAACAAGCCGACCCTCTCCCAAGTTTCAACAAGGCACGTTCACAACTATTGTTGGAAGAAACTAGACGTGCTAAACAAGAGGAACATAATCAAAAGGCGTTAGCCGATTGGCGGGATGGCAACACTGCGCCAAAGAAGAACCACCATCACAAAGCATGTCCAAAGAAGAAGAAGACCACCACCTGGTTGCGATCCGAAGAAGAAGAAGAAGAAGAAGAAGAATCGCAAAGAAGAAGAAGAGATGCAAAGAAGAAGAAGACGAAGAAGAAGAAGAAGAAGACTGGCAGAAGAAGAAGACTGCGGCGAAGAATCGGCGGCAAAGAAGAAGAGCTCAAATGCCGCCGTCTCCCGATCGATTTGGGCCAGGCCTACACCACCGTGAACCTTCAACACCGACGACAATTGGTACATGGACACCGGAGCCACATCTCACCTCACCGGTCGTCGGGTAACCTATCTCAACTACGTCGGTTAAAGTGTCCTCAATTTATTACCGCCGGCAATGGTCATCGCATTCCAATTGAAGGTTACGAGAACACACACACCAAACATACACACCCGCCTTTTTCCCTAAACCACGTCCTATACACACCTAACATCATTAAAAACTTAATCTCTGTTAGAAAATTCACTAGCAATAATTACGTATGCAGCCGAATTTGACCCTTTTGGTTTTTCGTGAAAGAACTCAATACGGGAAAATTCTTACACGCCACAATAGTGTGGGAGACCTCTACCCATTCACTCAATCTTCCATTGTCAGGCCGCAAGCACCTCTATCCCTTGCGGCAATCTCTCCCTCCACTTGGCACAAAGCAGACTTGATACCCTGAGACCCAGTTTTTACTTTTCTTAGGACTTCTAAGCGTATTCAATTTAATAATGGAAAAATTGCCCAACACTGTTTTTCTTGTCCACTAGGCAAACATACTCGTCTTCCATTTATGTCATCAAAGAATGTTACTTTTTCTCCCTTTGATATTGGTCTTGCCGATTTGTGGACATCTCAGATTGTTAGCTCTTTGGGTCATAAATTCTATCTAGTATTCTTGGATGATTTTTCACATTTTGTCCTGGATTTACCCAGAAATTCAAATCTGAAGTTTTTACAAAATTCCTCGAGTTTCACAAATTCATTAAAACACAATTTGAAAAATCTATCAAATCATTCCAATGTGATAATGGGCGTGAATTTAATAACTCGACATTTCACAATTTACATTCTAAACAAGGTATGATTTTCCGTTTTCTTGTCCCTATACTTCTTCCCAAAGCGGAAAATTTGAAAGAATTATACGTACCATCAATAACATGGTTCGCACACTTACATTTCATGCCTGCCTACCACCGCCTTTTTGGGTCTATGCTGTTAAAATGGTAGAATCCCTTCTTAATATTTTACCAACTAGCACACTCCAAAACAAGACCCCTACCGAAATCTTATACCGTAGGCTACCATCATATGATCACCTACGTATTTTTGGATGCTTATGCTACCCCAACATGGCCTCCACAGCACCTCACAAACTTGCCCCTCGCACTCTGCCATGTGTCTTCCTTAGTCTATCTCCTAATCATCTGGCTACTTGTGCTATGACATTTCTACTTGCAAAATCATCGTCTCCGCCACGTCACCTTTGATGAGACAACCTTTCCTTTTCAAATCTCCGAAATTTCAGACCACCGATTACATCTTTCTCGATGAACCAAGTCTGTCCCCGATCATCCAAAATCTATACCAACAGCTGACCACTGTTAAACAGTCTCGCCATTGTCGGCACCACCCCAATGACTCCTGCTCACCCCTACAACCCCAGTCAAGTCACCGTAAACCAGTCCGGTGACTCACGCTTCATCGGTCCGAACCGATGGACCAAAGAACCTCCCAGCCCCGATCCACCGCCACTGCCGTCTCATCGTATGGAGACTCGTGCACAACACGGGATCTTCAAACCCAAGGTTCACTTCAATCTCTCCACACAAACCTTATCACCCATTCCAAAAAATCCAAAACTAGCAAAACTGGACCCAAATTGGAATGCGGCCATGTGCGAGGAATTTAACGCTTTAACCAAGCAGAACACTTGGGATTTGGTACCTAGACCCGAAGGTGTGAATATTATCCGGTGTATGTGGCTATTTCGGCACAAGTTCAGAGACAGTGGTGACTTAGAGAGGTATAAGGCAAGACTAGTCGCCAATGGCACTAATCAGCAGGAGGGTATTGATTGTGGTGAGACATTCAGTCCGGTTGTTAAACCGGCCACTATTCGGATTGTTCTCAGTATTGCTATGGGCATGCATTGGCCAATTCATCGCCTTGATGTCAAGAATGCATTCCTTCATGGGGATTTGAAAGAGATCGTGTACATCACCTGCTCACGGCTTTGTTCATCCGGCGACTCGCAGTTTGTGTGTCGTCTCAGAAAGTCATTGTATGGACTGAAACAGGCACCCCGCGCTTGGTATGATCGTTTTGCCAGGTATCTTTTGCAGATTGGTTTTGTATGTAGCAGGTGTGATAACTCTCTCTTCACTTTTCACCGAGGTAGCAAAGATCGCATATTTGCTATTATATGTCGATGACATTGTTCTTCTTGCCTCATCCGACGGTTTGAAGAATGAAATCATTGCTCTACTCAAAGCTGAATTTGCTATGACCGACTTGGGCAAGCTAAGTTATTTTTGGGTATATCGGTAACGGATCTGCAGCCACTATGTTCTTATGTCGGCGTAAGTATGCGAAGAGATAGTATCTGAGGCCACGATGGCAAATTGTAAAATTATGCCAACTCCGGTGGACTCCAAATCCAAGCTTAGTGCCAATGACGGTGCGCCAGTTTCGATCCCACTCTATATCTGAGTCTAGCGGTGTGCCCTTCAAGATCTTTACATTCACTAGGCACGATATTACATATGCCGCTCAGCCAGTGTGTCTGCTCATGCACGACCCCGAGAGTCCCGTTTGCCGCCCTCAAGCGTATTATCGATACGTTAAGGGCACACTAGACTTTGGATTACACTTATACCCCTCCCGCCCAACCAAGTTACTTGCCTACACGGATGCAGATTGGGCGGGATGCCCAGACACACGCCGCTCCACCTCAGTCTTGTGTATTTCTTGGGGATAATCTTATCTCATGGTCCGCCAAGAGGCGAGCCACACTATCCCGCTCGTCTTTGAAGCGAGAATATCGCGGTGTTGCTAATGTAGTTCTTGAGATCTGTTGGCTCAGAAATCTTCTTTTAGAGCTCAGTGTCCACTCCATAGGCGTCTATAGTCTATTGTGACAACATATCTGCCATCTATATGTCTCATAATCCGGTCCAACATCAGCGGACTAAGCATATTGAGATGGATATCCATTTTGTGCGAGAGAAGGTTGCCCGTGGTCAGGTCAAAATTTTACACGTGCCTTCTTCTTATCAGTATGCAGACATCTTCACAAAGGGACTACCGCGACAGCTCTTCACCGACTTCCGATCCAGCCTTAGCGTTCGGCCTCCTCCCGCTCCGTCTGAGGGGGAGTATTAGCGAATATTCTCCGAATATTCTCTGTATATTTTGTAATTATGATAGATGTATATTTAAGGTAACTTAGGATTCTAATTGTATTAGGAATCAACCTTTGTAAGGTAAGTTAGGATTCGTACCATATTAGGAATCAACCTTTGTACAGCTATATATATTGTGAATAATGAAAGGAATCCTCAAGGGAAATTATTCTATCTTTCAGTTTAGCATGTGGAAATTTACAGCTTAACCAAGTCCTACTGTCACATTTTGGAAGGCGTGCAACTTCTCCATTCTTTGACACTTGAGCTTAATTGATCCGGGAGATGAGCAGACCAAATAGCCAAATCTGGTAATGGTCCTGTCAAGGCAAGATAATTTTCTCCTGCTCTCTTTGGCAGCTTTTTCCAGCTTACCTGCCGTTACAGATAATAAACTTTTAGTGATAGCAGGTAAAACAGCTAAATGCAGAGTGACATTCTAAAGACTAAAATATTCTTAGTGCGGTCACAGCAAATAAAGAAATTTATTTTATGACATGAAGTTATGATGTCAGTGGAACTCTGGAAGGTTAAATGCCAAGGTATATTATTAACAGAATCACCAGTCCTGCCTTTTCCTAGCAATACACACCATGCAATTGCACATTTCAAGAAATTTAGCACACATTTAAAGGGCACACCATTACATTGCCCACATATACCTTGATCAACTTGAAATGTCAAGAATTCCTTCTAGAACATGGGCACAACATTTCAAGACTATACAGATGTTTCAAGAGATCATTGTTAATTTTATTGGGACTGGTGGGTGACGAAGATACATGGGTTTTTTGGTGCCTGAAACCATCTATATAGTGTGCAGACAATGGTAACAGTTGGTCCAAACCTGTTGAGGTCCAAGGCACATGCAAGTATATGTACCAATTATCATACTATTTTTACAAACTCACTCAACTTTCTTCTACCACAACCAATTTCATTCAACCGAACCAACGTTCTAATTTCTAAGCCAAGTCAGTGTGTAAAATAAATAGGATATTGAGCACGTCATAATTACTAAACAATATTTCTCTATCAAATTTGCATATCTTGATAAAGACACTTTTGAATTACATACGGCTGAGATAACTTTTCGAGAACCTCCATGCTTCACTGGTTTAAAGTACCAGTTTCATAGTCGCATAACCCTAGGTAACCTTTTGAAACGAAGAAAGACAAAAAAAGGCAGCTACAACAACAACATACCCAGTGGAATCCCACCAAGTGGGGCCTGGAGAGGATAGAGTGTACGCAGATTTTACCCCTACCTTGGGAGGTAGATAAGCTGTTTCCGATAATAAAAAAAAAAGGCAGCTAGGAAACCAAAAAGGGCCATAAAAATTTTATACTGCTTTTACTGAGCAAATAAAGAGCTACAGAACTTGATCCTTTCAGGTGCTCGTAAAATTCTGATGAAGCTTTCACGCCTTTAAGTGCATCATATGATCATGCAGCAAAGAAGATAAATAGGATTCAAGTACTATACTTGCTCAGGAAATGCCTTGCATAATGCAATGATAGTTGCGTTTAGTTCCCAAAGGTCAGAAGAAGTATTAGAAAATTCTTTGGTAGCAGCACCACAATTCACCATGAGCCGACCATTGGGCATCAACATCTTATTCATCTCCAACCAAGTTGTAACCTGTCAAGGAAAGACGAAGCAAATGCATTAGATCCTAGAAATCTACCACCAAGGAACCAGACAGCAAATTATATCAACAATCTTCCCACATATATTCAAGAAGCACCAAAATTGGGGAATCTCATAATCTGTAGGAAGATCAAAGCACGAGAAAGATAGTACTCCTTCCGTTTTACTTCAAATTTATTGCCAAAAAAGGAATCGTCATCCCAAAAAATTAAGGTTATTATAGACTTTGAATGTATTAAAGTGTGTGACTATTTAATCTAAAAGCTTAAGCTATTAGATAAGAACACACTTTTAATATTTGATTATATTCTCAACACGCCCCCTCACGTGCTGGCCTTATTTTTTTTTTCATGGTCCAAGCACGTGGAAATTCTTTTTGATAATGAGTGTCCGTGAGGTTCGATCCAGGACATTTGGCCTGCTCTGATACCATGTAAAGAATAGATCTTTTAGATTAGATGGTCACACACTTTAATATTTGATTATATTCTCAACAGAATGGTAACCGTAACATCTTTAACCAATCTGGCAAAGCTTCATACCTTTAACTGTTATTTTAATAATCTATGTAGTGAAATCTAAACATAAGAACACATTCAACTTGTACATCACAACATCAAAACACAAAATAAGATAGAGAGAGTAGAGAAAGAAATCGTTATATATACTTGTTAAAACTGAAGAGTCCTGTGGAAAGTTGTGTGAAGAAATTAACATATATTCCAATGTCAGATGAATTGATAAGGCAGGGTGAACTAGACTTGAATCCATAGTTACACATATTGATATCTAGAGAAACTGAAGCCATTCAGCTTCAAAGTTGATACTAATAGAGATTAAACTTGCATTTACTAAATGTTAAAAGCTTTCAATTGAGTAAATCAGAAACTTTTTTGATAACACTAGATTCACAAGGCTGAACACTATGAATCAACAAGGCATGCAAAGGCGAAGTGAGGGTATCACTACCTTAATACTTCTCTTTCAGGTGAATAATACATTTACTTCATTGATAAAAATGAGAGTAGATCTGCAGGTCACAATCAATCTAGATTCCATTGGGAGTGCGTTTGAGAAATTAGTGCTTTTTGCATGAAAACGAAACTTCGTCTAGCGTTTGGTAAATGTTGGAAATGTTTTCATTAGTAGAGCCTTCAATAAATGAGTACAGAAGATGCCCAAACTTGGAGATTATGAAACTTCTGTCGGTCAATTTCATTTTTTTTTTTAAAGATAAGGTTTTTTTTTCTGTTGGTCAATATGTAGGTACTATTTGACATCTTAATTTTCGTATCTCTTGACTATACCAGGCAAATCAAAGCAAATTTTTAATGGTTTATTCCGTATATTAAACACAAGGTACTTTGTAAAATAATTGTAAGATGAAATGCTACGACAAAAATTTTAAAAGTACTTCTCTACCACATTCCCAATCGGGTGCCTAAATGGGTTGATTCAAGCTATGGGTGGCCAGTGGGCCGGGTTCGTGGCGGGGCGGGGCGGGTTCCTGCGGGACGGGACCGGGTGGGACTATTGGGTTGGGACCGGCGGGCCGGGACTGGCAGGACAGGCCGATGTCTCGTCCCGTCCCTCATCCAGCCGGAAAGAGGGACCGGTATTGGCGGGGCGGGGTCAGGTCGGGTCCGGGTTTCCCTTTTTTTTTTCAGACACTTAATTTCAAAAAAATTGTGAATATAAACATTTAAATAATTGAATAAGATAGTGTAATAAAAATATCTCAATGTTGTTTTTGTGCCTCTTATATTATTTAATAGAAATATGATTTTTTTGTAATACAATTTCAAAATTGCAACTTTGTAGTGTTGTTCAAAAGTTGCAAATCACATTAGTAAAATTGCAATTAAAAAAAATACATAGTTGTAAACACTTTTTCTAATTTCTTCACAATGTCTTGTGATTTTTCGGTTGGAATTAGAATTTGTTGGTCAAATTGGTCGACGTCGCTTCCAGTTCCCTAAGACAAAATTTCGTTGTAGTTTAAATTGTCTTCTTCGTTGATCTCTGGTTTACCGCACCTTCTACGCTCCACTAGTATCCAATCTCTGAATAAAACTGCAATCTCCAAGTTATCTCCCGCTAATGAGTGTCTGTGCTCTCCTATTTGAAATCTTCCGGCAAAAAAAATGCTTTCAGGCGCTGTTGATGACACTTGAATGTTCAACACATCTCAAGCCATCTTTGCTAGTATCGAAAATGTCTTTTCATTTTTCCTTCAGTATTTAAGCAAGTCTTCACGTCCTTCTTAATTGAGAACTGCTTGTTACAGTACAACACCCTGCAAAATAAAAACATCAAACTCGCTAACTTGATTAGTAGTGGAACCACTAAACATTTTTTTCTAAGGCTTTCAATACGAGCCGCGTAAACATCATGTCTTTTATGAGGTTGTATTGAAGAAGAAGAAGAAGAATATGGTATAGAAGTCAGTTGGTTGCTAGCACTTTCTTGTTGGTAATGCATATATACTTTTTTTCATTCATCGTGTATGCTAGACAAAACTTATTATTTAGTTGGTTCTTTAGGTGGTTGTTCATTTGAGTTTTTTGGAGTTGGAGTTGGAGGTGGAAGTACTGCTATACAATCATAGATAGTTTCAATAAGTGTTTTACAACCGTCTATTTTAATAGTCAGATTTAATACAACACCAATAATATAAATAGTGGAATAGAAAAAAAATATTTTTTTAATTTGATAAATATTTGTAATAGGTGCCTTATAAGATGATTTTTCATATATTCACTAAGTAACAAAAATATTAGAGCTATATAAAATAACATAGTTGAAATAGCAGGATAATATATACCAGAAAATTCTTTAGTTGCTTGAAAATATTTCTCTAAAAATTCAATAAGTTCTGAATTTTTTTTCCAATCATTATCTATAAGCATATCAGTTAGATTTCGATTATGAGTGTTAAAAAATAAAGTTACATAGGTCTTCTATAATCGTAAGCCACAAGTAGTTGTTCATATAGAGAATTCCACCTAGTCGATACTTCTTCAGGACTTTTCTAAAAGGTAATCCACAGTCGTGACAAGTTTTTTTTATATTCTTTTTTTCTTTGTATTCTATTACTTCTAAAAATAATGTTTATAACAATTATACTTTATTAAGAATGTCTTCAAAAAGTGATAGACCATCTTTTACAACTAAGTTATAAATATGGCACACACGTTTTATATGAAAATGATTACAAAAAGATAGAGATAATAGATCTTTTAAAAATCTCACAACATAATTATTAGAAGAAACATTATCTAACGTAACATTCATTTTTTGTCAGTTATACCATAATAATCGCAAACTTGATGAATATTTTGTGCAATAAAATTTTCTATGTGCCTATCATCAATATATCTATATGCTAAAATACGTTTTTGCATAGACCAATTATGATCTATCCAATGACATGTTACAGTTAAATAATCATTGTCGTTAGTACTACGGCCTATATCATAAGTGATAGATACTTTGCCAGAAAAATTATATAATGCATAACGTAAAAATTGTTGATATTTATTTACAAATTTAAAAACGTCTCTCATAACAGTTGATCTAGGAAAACTGTTAAAAGCAGAATTATACATTTCTGTAATGTAATGAATAAAACCAGGAGATGAAGGAAATGAAAAAGGCAAACCCTCTATCTCAACTAATTTTGCTATTGCTTCCCTCTCTCTGTATTTATCATATTTAGGACCTACAATTCCCCCCGTTGTCGGGTTAATTTGACCTTGTACTTGATCCGGGACACTATGTGAACCTTGTCTCGACGGAGAGCGCATTGGCGTACCCGACTTTGTAGCCTTGTATTCATCTCACCTATCTTTGTGAAAGTCGTGTACATGTCTTAATAAACCTCCCGTCCCATCCTGACCTTTTCCCATTTTAAATTTATAAACATTTTTACAAATTTTACATCTAACTACTTGATTCTCTTGGTCCCTATCAAAAAAATCACATGCAACTGATTTTAATTTTCGTTGTGCGGGGCCTCGTCTTATACTAGGGGGAATATGAGGCGTTCTAATTTCAGTTTGAGGCTGAGACTCAATCTAAGGTTGAGGTTGTTGGGGTGCACTAGTGGGTGTGTCATCTAGATTATCTTCTAAATTAAAGTCTAGTTCAGTTGCAGAATATATCTCATCATCTAATGATATATCATTAAAAATCAGTTTCATCTATATGAGTGTAATCAATCAAATCATCCTGTCTAGTAATAGGATGACTAGAAGAAGTACCCCTACCCTTGTTACCCCTACTAGAAGAAGCACCCTTACCTTTACCCATAATCGTACGTCTTAAATCCTTCTATTTTAATTACAGTTACAGTTTAAGTTTCAGTATCTATTACCTGTTTATTTGTTTGGGATGCCCTTTCCCGAGCATCCCACTTACAGTTCTTTCTTTCAGTCGTCTTACATACAATACAATTCAAATGTACTAACGTCCCTTTGCCTGAGGCCTGCACTTCAGGTGTAGGTATTAAGTTTTAGAACGACAGATTTGCATGTTATGACTTCATTTGTATCAGCTATTGGTGAGCCCCATTTCATTTGGGGTGTCAGTGGCTTATTTTCACGATTATGTTATAGAGTAGAGGTATGACAGGGCCTCGTGGTAAACACTTTTCAGTTAGACTCATGTTTAGAGGTTTCATAGACTAGCTTAGCATTTTATGTTAGTCACTCAGATTTATCATATATTTTCGCTATTATATTTCAGACTATATTTTTAGTATCATGTTTTATCTGTTTTAAATCATTATTAGTGCATGTGTTTGATGCCTATGTTGATTAGAAAGACATATGGTTTGCTTGGTTAGATGCAGTCAGGAACCGAGTGCCGTATTTTTCCTAAGCCATGGTTCAGGGCGTTACATTCCCGCTCCAGCCTAGCAGCATCCATAGACTTTACACATCCCGTCATTTCTTGTCGACCGGCGACACCTCTATATACATCGGCACAACTATTTTCAGATGTACTTGGGTCTTCACCCAGCAGAGCCAGAATTTGTACGTCGGTGTATGTGATGACTAGATTTGGATTCATTTGACTCATCAGTGCCTGAGCAACGGCCAGTTCATGATCCATATGATGAGCGACAATTTGTGATCTACAGGGTGGCAAGGAGCTACAATACGACTTTTCATTCATGGACTTTGACATTTTTCTTAGCCCAGGGGTAAGTGTTTAAATTTTAAAATACTTATTTGAATAAATTAAAATATTTGTACTGATTATTTCATATTTTTTTCATATCTTAAGATTTCGCTACAGCTCCATCTCCAGCTCCATCTCCAGCTCCAACTCCATCTCCAGCTACGGCTACGACTCCAGCTCCAGTTTCAGCCATTCAGGATCTCATTTATGATACTATTTCGAATCCTACACCAGACCTCGCTCAGGAGACCGCTCAGGAGCTCTCTCAGAAGCCCGTCGACACACATGTTTTATTTTTTACCAAAAGATAATGTATTAAATCTAAATTAAAATTAATACTAATTGTTTATATGTTACTCTAAAGCCTACCACATGTGGGATCCATTACAGATTGTGTATATATAATTAAGTTGTACATTTTAAGTTAGTATTATACTTTTACGTATTATTTTTAATGATAATTAGTTATCTTAGTCTTTATTATCGTTTATTACTAACTCGTGCGACGTCCTAAATTAATTATGCCAAACAATCTTGACATATTTGAGGTAAAGCTATGCCTTGACTAAAAATAACACGTCTAAATCAAAACCCTAAAAAGTAAAATAATTAAACTTAATGATAACAAGTTTCCAAACAAAACTTACTTCGGTCACTTTACAACCCCTGAAACGACGATCCGAACGTTTAGGTATCCTTGATATATTGAGCCTACGTCATTGTTCGCAGAAAATAATATCAGGTTCTATATAAAATATTGACATTCCGGGATCTTGAAATATGACTAATATTTGATCAAAGTATGAAAAAATGTGAATGTCAAATTTTTGAAATTATACAAAGTGTTCGGGAAAATTGAAATACGCTTGGAAATTCCTGCACAAAAGGTACTTATGTCACTTTTTTGGGTTATTTCGATTCAAAGTCTCACTTTTTGGATCATTTAAGTTCTAGACTCATCCAAATATATTAGAGAAATGGGGTTTTAGCGTTCTACAATTTATTTTACATAAGAAATCTAAGAAAAACACATAACATGTCTGAAAAAGGTTATTTTCTTTTATTCAAATTATAAGAGGACTTTCTCAAATATATCTTGCTCCCTCTTTATTTATGTTCCTCAGTTACTATTTAGAGTCTAGAGGTGTATTTTATATTAGGGCAATTAACGATGTAGCCAAGATTCGGGTAAGAAAAGTGGAAGGCGGCTCAAAATATTTCCTAATCATGACGGGGTTGCATCAGGAATTAGTCTTAGCCTGTTTTTGTTTGTCTTACTGATGAATAAATTGACATGAAGCATATTAAACAAAAGGTGTTGTGATGTATTTTATTTACTATAGTATTGATTGACGAGATGCGTGTAAAGTTAATGATAGTCTGGAAATATGGAGACATGCCCTAGAGTCTAAATGTTTTAGGTTAAGCAGGACAAAGTAGATTACATGAGTGCAAGTTCAGCGACGTAACACATGTGGTGGAGGTGGAAGTGAGGCTTGATGCACAAGTCATATTCAAGAAAGAAAGTCTCAAGTATCTTGAATCCATAATCGAAGGAGATAGAGGAATCAATGAAGATGTCACACACCATATTAGAGCGGGGTGGATGAAATTGAGGTTTACATTCGGAGTACAATGCGATAAAAATGTGTCACCAAGGCTTAAAGGTAAGTTCTACAGGCTAGTGGTTCGACCAACTTTGTTGTATAGGGCACAATGCTAGTTAGTCAAGAACATCCACGTTCAGAAGATTAATATAACGGAGATGATGATGCTTAGACGGATATTTGAGCATATCATGAGAGATATGATCAGAATGAAGTGATACGGGGTAAGGTGGGAGTGACCTCCATAGCAAATAAGATGAGAAACTGAAACTGAGATGATTTGGGCATGTAAGAGGAGGTGTGTGGATGCGTCAGTAAGGAGGTGGGAGAGGTTGGCTATAACATGAGTTAGGAGGGGTAGAGGTAGGCCGAAGAAGAACTGAATGATTAGACAGATATGACACAACCTCAATTTACCGAGGACATAACCCTAGATAGGAAGGTGTGGAGGTCGAGGATTAAGGTAAAATGTTAGTAGGTAGTCAATTGTTGTCACACTTCACGTGGGAGAGGCAGAGGCTAGTCTTCTTTCCGCTTCTCCTTATTAATAGATTATTAATAATTGCATAGTTTCTTCATTTTCAGTGTTTAATATTAAATGTTGTTTCATTTGCTTTATATTCTGATATTTTGCTGCCTTATTTTGTCGCAACCATACTTCGAATTCTTTTTTTTTTGAGCCGAGGATTTATTGGAAACAAGCTCTCTACCCCAAAAGATAAGGGTAAGGTCTGTGTACATCCTATCCTCCCAGACCCCACTTGTGGAATATGTTTTTGTTACTATTGGAGTTTATGTGTCTTATTTGGAGACTTAAATATAATGTTTGAATCATAACTTGTTCAAATACTTTAAATAGTTACCTTATAATTATCATTTAATGTAGTCTCTAAATGTGTCAAGAGAATTTTTTTTAAAAAGTGAAAATTTTATGTCTGAATACATATCGAAAATTAGTTAGTTTAACTTTTATACTTCGAATCAAGTGACATAAATTGAACGTATGGAGTAATACTAAATTTTGTGAAATTAGTCATTCATTTTTTATTACATATATGCCTTTATATTTCAATTCATCAAATGAAATCTCACAATAATTATGTGAGACATTTCCTCTTATTTACTAGCGAAAAGTACAAAGGTCTTATAATTATCGTATCTACTGATTAAGACAAAAGATATAGATTGTATCCTGAACTCTACCCGAAAAGTTGACTTCACACTCCAACTAATTGAGTGACGTATTATCCCCTACCCATTTAAAAAGTGAATTTATTCACCATTGAAAACTGATGTGACATAGAATATAAAAATAATGTTAGATGTTATGCACATACCTAGTACATATTACATTGACAAATATGGTCATACACAGACAGTCGTAATTAATGAAAGTTTTACCTTAAAACACCCTTTATTAAAGAAGACATTTTGTATTTTTAGAAGTTCATTAGGACTCGGTATTTTAATTTAGCATAAAATAATAACCTGGTTATTGCAGTGGACAAGGGCATAATTGGAATAATGTTTTAATTCAGAAAGCAACCGCGGCGGGCAAAGTAAATAAGTGTTTGAAGGAGTAAAAATCACATTTTTATTTTGCAGTGGAATATGTCATCCGCTCCACAACTATTTTTCACTTTCCATTGAATCAACACTTACTCAGGTCTCTCTCTAACATTTCTATGTTTGTACTTGCCTTTATTTAAACTACAAGTGGATGTAAGGTCTGTGTACGCTTTTCAGACCCACATTGTATGATTTTACTGGGTATGTTGTTATTGTTGTACTTGCCTTTATTTCTTAAAAATATATATTAAAACAGAAAAATCTAATTGGGCTGGTAAAACAGGAGATTTAGATGTCAATTGACGGATTGAAACGTGCAACTGCAGGAGAATTATGACCATTCTTTTCCTTCTACTTGTTTTCGATGTTGATTCTGCTCTTTTTTTTATTCAATTTCAGTTTCTTATTTGCTTTTAACTTAGATGGATCAGTTGGTTCATAATTTACGAGCTTTGATTCATCTTTGTTAGATACTGACGTGTGTGTATGTTTATGTAAATGTGCGTAAGTAAACATTGAAAAACAAAAAAGAATTCATGTGGTTTCTACGCTCATAATGCCTGAAATTTTCATTTACACAAGTCAAATTGTTTGCTTGATTCAGATTGTTACTTTCCTTACTGTTAGTCGTGAAAGTAAGGGAAGGTAAGGTCTGCGTACACTCTACCCTCCCCAGACCCCGTTTGTGGGATTTCACTGGGTATGTTGTTGTTGTTGTATTCAGATTGTTACTTGCTATAGGGTATAGTGAACTAAATAATTTCAGCTTTATCTTGAGTCTCAGCCTGTTTTGTTGTATAGGAGGAATGTTAAAAAGGGTTGCACAAGGATAGCGACGTCTTGGCTTGGCTTGGCCCTTTATATTTGTTACCAATGCAAGATGTCGGTGTAGTCCGACATGATAGAAACGACTGCGATGATCCATCTGATATTGAAAAACAGAGTGCAGAGGCCAGCAATCACGACTTAGCTACCGAAAGAGTGGATCAATCTGTACTCACCATAGTGGTTTCTGCAGGTGAATCAGTCAACTCCCAGGCTGCCACACTAACCACAGACCCAGTTGGGAATATTTCCACCATTGATAAAATAGCAATTGTAGAGTCTCCCAAGAAGCCTTACTTATCCAGGAATCATAGTCTTCATGAACAATGCAGGTTTCTAGCTCTTCTACTTGCATAAAGATCATGACTTTCGATATATTTCTTTACTGATTTCTCATAAGCACCATGTAAAGTTTAGTATGAAGTGAGTTGAGACCTCATGAGGTCTCAGGTTCAAATTCCAGCAGAGTAAAAAAACATTAGGTGATTTCTTCCCATCTGTCCTAGCCTTGGTGGACAGAGTTACCTGGTATCTATTGTTGGTGGGAGGTGACAAGTATCCCGTGGAGTTAGTCGAGGTGTGCGTAAGCTGGCCCGAACACTAAGGTTATCAAAAAAAAGTTTCTAATATCAACCATCTATATTTTTCAAACTTTTTGATCATGATTTAGCCCTTTTTATGTGCAACGTTAACGTTGTAGCCACATCTGGATTGAATAACCCAAAAGAAGAATTTCCTGGTGAGACCTTGTTCTTGAAAGATCTTGTGAGAAAATATGGGAGAAAAATATTATTATTGAATTGTTGTATCTACATGATTACACTGAGCCCTATTTATAGACACTACATTACAATCCTTTTCCTAGCAGAATACTATATATGAAATTCTATTCCTATTCTAACACTCTCCCTCAAGCTAGTGCATACAAGTCATATGTACCGAGCTTGTTATAGATGTAATTAATACGAGGACGACTGAGTGACTTGGTGATATCCGCAAGCTGATCACTCGACTTTACAAATTTAGTAACAATATCTCCGGAGAGTATCTTTTCCCTGACAAAGTGACAGTCAATCTCAATGTGCTTAGTTCTCTCATGAAATACCGGATTTGATGCGATATGAAAGGCCACTTTGTTATCACACACAAGTTCCATTTGACTGATTTCTTCAAATTTTAGTTCTCTGAGCAACTGCTTAATCCAAATTAGCTCACAAGTTACTACATCCATTGCTCGATATTCTGATTCAGTACTAGATCGAGCAACGACACTCTGTTTCTTACCCTTCCGGGACACTAAATTACCTCCTATTAACACATAATATTCGGATGTAAGACGTCTATCAGAGGGTGGTCCTGCATAATCAGCGTCTGTATATCCAACGATCCGTTCATGACCTCAATCTTCGAAAAACAGTGCTTTACCTGGGGATGACTTAATATATCGTTGAATGCGGATAACTGCATTCCAATGACTATCACATGAAGAATCCATAAACTGACTTACAACACTCACAGGAAATGAAATGTCAAGTCTAGTCACTATGAGATAATTCAACTTACCTACCAACCACCTATTGGCTTTCCTTGTCCTGGCAAGAGTTTAGCATTCAGATACATAAGAGTGCCAATGGGTTTACATCCCATCATTCATGTCTCCTCAAGAATGTCTAAGGCATACTTGCGTTGCAAAATAATAATACCCGACGTGGATTGGGCAACCTCAATACCTAGAAAATACTTCAGTCTGCCGAGATGCTCAGTCTGGAAATGCTGAAAGAGATGTTTCTTTAAATTAGTGATACTATCTTGATCATTGCCAGCTATAACGATATCGTCAACATAAACCGCCAAATAAATACTCATATCTGGAGCAGAATGTCGATAAAGCACAGAATGATCTGCTTCACTGTGAGTCATACCAAACTTTTAAATTACTGTGTTGAATTTATCAAACCAGGCTCGAGGAGACTGTTTCAGACCATAAGGTGACCGACGCAATCGACATACCAAATTAGACTCTCCCTGAGCAATAAAATCAGATGGTTGCTCCATATAAACTTCCTCCTCAAGATCACCATGGAGAAAAACATTCTTAATGTCCAACTGATAAAGAGACCAATGGCGGACAACAACCATAGATAGAAAAAGACGAACATATGCTATTTTAGCCGTAAGAGAGAAAGTATCACTGTAATCAAGCCTAAATATCTGTGTATATCCTTTCATAACAAGGCGAGCCTTAAGCCAATCAACTTGGCCGTCCGGACCAACTTTGACTGCATAAACCCAACGACAACCAACAGTAGATTTACCCGATGGGAGAGGAACAAGCTTCATGTGTAAAACAAACATCTCGTCAATCATAGCCTGTCACCATCCGGGATAAGAAAGGGATTCACCTGTAGACTTAGCAAGGGGACAGAGGAAAATGATGATACAAAGGCATAATGGGATGATGATAAACAATGATTACTTAAAAGGGTATAATGTGGATTAGTGTTACGAGTGGACAATTTACCTTTTCGAAGTGCAATTGACTGATCAGAGGGACACAATAGGTGCTTGGTCCGACGCAGAACATGAATCATCTGGGCCTGATGTTGGGTCTGATGTTGGACGCGGTTGACGATGATAAGTCAGAAGTAGTGGCACTATGATTGGAGATGTAGAAGTAACTGTAGATTCCTCAAAGGTTGGTGTAGGTAAAACTTGAGGTAAGGTAAGACCTCAGAGATATCAGGATGATCAGAAGGAGACCTAAAGTAAGATTGAGACTCACAAAATGTGACATCGGCATACATAAGATATCAACGGAGATCAGGTGAGAAGCGACTATAACCCTTTTGAACTCGAGAATAACCAAGAAAGACACATTTAAGAGAGCGAGGGGCTAATTTATCTATCCTCGGAGCTAGGTTATGCACAAAACATGTGCTCCCAAAAACACGAGGAAAAGAGTATAGAGATGACTGAGGATATACTATGGAATATGAAATCTAATTCTGAATAGAAGACGAGGGCATTCAATTAATTAAATGACAAGATGTGAGGACTACATTGCCCTAAAAACTCAGTGGAACATGAGATTCAATGAGAAGAGTGTGAGCAGTCTCAATGAGATGTTTATTCTTCCTTTCTGCTACCCCGTTCTGCTGAGGGGTGTATGGACACGATGTTTGATGAATAATTCCTTGATGAGTCATAAACTGCCGAAATTGGGAGGATTTGTATTCTAAAACATTATCACTACGAAAAGTACGGATAGAAACACCAAATTGATTTTGTATTTTAGCACAAAAATTCTTGAATATAGAGAATAACTCAGAACGATCTTTCATTAAGAATAACCAAGTGCATATGGAAAATTTTTCAATGAAACTAATAAAATAACGAAATCCTAAAGGTGAGCTGACTTTACTAGGACCCCAAATATCAGAATGAACTATTGAAAAAATAGACTCTGCACGACTCTCAGCAATACGTGGAAAGGTAGTGCGAGTGTGTTTTCCAAGTTGACACGACTCACAATCTAATTTGGACAGACTAGACAAACTAGGCACCATCTTTGTAGCTTGGACAGACTCGGGTGTCCAAATCGTTTATGGATTAAGTCTGGAGGATCTGTAACTAGACCTGCTACGGAGGATTTAGGAGTAGAGGTAAGGTAGTATAGGCCTTGTGATTCATATCTTATGTCAATCGTCTGTCCCGTACTGCGGTCCTGCATAATAAAAGAATCATCAAGAAATAATATGACACAATTTAAGGCACGAGTCAAACGACTGACCAATGCAAGATTAAAAGGACAACCAGGGACATAGATAACAGAATTTAGAGTGACCGAAGCTATGAGTTTAGCTTATCCAACTCCTTTTGCTTTTGTTTGGATCCCATTGGCTAAAGTAATAGCGGTAAGAGACGGTGAATAATTAATATCCGACAAAAGTGATTTATCACCAGAAATATGATCAGAAGCGCTAGAGTCTACAACCCACGATCCGACGGTATTAGATTGTGCGACTGAGGCTGCTTGTGGAGATGTCTGTTTACTTGCTCGATACTGAAGGTACTCATTATATTTTTCTTCGGATAAATAAACCTGTTGGTTACCTGTAGTAGCAGTCTGAGCAATATGAGTATTCTTGGGTGGTCGACCATGCAAAGAATAACATACTTCACGAACGTGTTCATACACTTGTCGAGATCAGCATACTTCACGAGTGTGTCCAAGCTTTTTACAATAACTACACTTAGGTTTAGATCTTCCAAAATGACCTATTTTTCATCGAAATTTAGACTGTGATGTTTGATTTCCTGATCTCCTTATTAAGGGTTGTGAATTAATCATAGGACTTGAATTTCCAATTCCCGTTTTTGGAATTAAAAACATCAAATCCGAGAGACATGATTCAAAAATTTAAGAAATCTAAAGAGGCTGATAATGCTCAGAAACCGTGATCCAGGAGCTGCAGAAAATAGTCACCGGAAAATCTTGTCGGAAAATAAAAAGTGATAGGAATCTGAAACAAATTGCAAGGTATGGCTCGGAATGAATAGGCGAGCTGACAGAAAAGTGACGGTCGGCACCGAAAAAGGGACTGTCCGAAACCGGCGGCCTTCTGATCAACGCGTGGATCATCGGTTCTCGGCGGCGCTGGTTGGGGTTTTATCGCAGGAGCCTCCCGAACCTTGTGGTAGTGTTGGTTTTCGTACAACACTTATCGGAAGAGAGGAGATTCAAAACAGTCACCGGAAAAGAGGCTCAATGACTATTTTCTGTCCCGATGTCTCACTGTAGCTCTGATACCATGTGAGAAAATATGGGTGAAAAATAATGTTGTTGAATTGTTGTATCCACATGATTACACTGATCCCTATTTATAGACACTACATTACTATCCTTTTCCTAGTAGAATACTATATATGAAATCATATTCCTATTCTAACAGATCTCTTGTTCTACCATGATTTAGTTTTATCTTCCAGAGCTGTTGTAGAAAAATCTATTTCTGTAATCATGTCCGAAGTTGCTTATTGATCAATATCTCATCGACTTTGTGTTCTATGATAGTATCTGGATATACTAACCATAAAAGAAGTTCCCATACCTTCTTCCTTTTTGACACTATAACCTTTTATTCTCGCTAGGATTTAGCTCTGCATCATGAGCTGCTGTGAATTTGATGTGTTTTTATAATCATGATCTGAGTAGTGGTAGTGCTCATTATACATCACTTTTATGTAGTTGAATGGTAAGTGCGAAACATAACTACAAGGGATTAAAAATTGAAAAGGAAACATCGAAATATGTGAGATCAGAATGCTTACAGGATTTATATTTGAATCAGTGCCCACTTCTTATATTTATAAAAAAAAGAATTAAATTGATGTCCATAACTATATTAAAACAGGCTAGCAAATCCTGGTTGATTAAGTCTATGAGATTTGCAAAAGAGAAGGACGTTTTAAGGTAGTCTCTTTTTTATATTTGCAGTACTTTATGTCTTTCTAGTTGGTAATGATTCAGAACTTGCTACAACAAAATGACTTATTTTTGGCTTAATACATAGGTAGCCCCTTGCCAGGATATTTCGTTTAGACACTCGAACTATGCCCTGTTCCAATTGAATACCTCAAATCCTGATAAAGTGTTCAAATTGAATACCTCAGCTCCTGATAAAGTGCTCCAATTAAACACTTTCAGTTCAAATTTTGGAAAACGTTTGCTTGTGTTTTCCAAAGTTACTAGTTTTAAAAAAAAAAGGTAGTTAAGTTTTTTCGGTAATAGACTGTGAAACTATTACCATTGCAACAAGAAAACTTTACAAAACTAAAGGGCATCCAGTGTCACCACCACCTTCTAGGAAGGGTGCAGCAAACATCTAGACCTTAATCTGGGGAAAAAACAACCAGCAAAGTAGTTACAAAGTCTAAGAATCAAACGAAGGCATCTATGAGATCTTCTTGAGCATTGTAACATATCTATCCTCTCCCTAATCTCCCTTTGGATTTGTGTTGTGGCAAAACTTGTATTTACAGTAATGTTTATGAAAATCCTCCAATTTCTAGCTTGCCATGTATGATAAATCATACTACTAGTAAAATTTCTTCCATCTTCTCCTCCAAATCCAGTGAATACTCTGGGTCACTCCTCTATGCTGGAAATTCGTTCCTGCCCAAGTAGAATTATATCCTTCACTTCTGAAAACCATCCACATCTGGCAAACAAATGCATCTGATTTTTTGTTTCATCCTTAACACACAAGCAACATTTTAGGTCATCAACTGGGATATTCAATCTCTGCATCCTTTCCTTTGTAAGCAACTTATTTTGAGAAGCAAGCCACAAGATCATTCTATGTTTAGGAAGCATCACTGAGTTCCAAATGAGCCCTGCTTCTTTCACTCTAGGCAGCTGACAAATCAAAGCAATAAAACTCCTGGAGGCTGAATAATTGCCAGGAGTAAGCTTGTACGTACCCCTATTGTACCATTGCATTATCTGCTCCTTCAGTGAATTTAACTTCCTCCAATTCCAACTACTGTCAACAACTGGAGTATGATCCCATATTTCCATATCAAACTTTATATATATCCCATGAATCCACTGAACCCAAAGTAGGTCCTGCTTGGTAGCTAATTGCCATAACAATTTTCCAACAGAGGAAACATTTCAGGCCTTACAGCTTCTTACATTCAGGCCATCATACCTCTTTGGTGTACAAACTTTTTCCCATGCCACTAGAGCCATTTTCCTCTTTTTAGTTCTACCCCAAAGAAGTTCTCCGCACTGTTTGTCTACTTCTTTCTACACACTCTGAGGTAGTATAAACACAGCCTCCCAAAAGTTATTTCCTCTTTTCTGAAGAATGGGATGCAAATTTTAGAAATATTAAGCAATCCATTTTTCATAGAGTGACCTTTGATCGTTCACCTGTAATGTTGCAATTTGGAGATTGGGAAACTGCAAATTCCTACTTTAAGTTTGAAAATTGGTGGTTGGATACAGAAGGGTTCAACGAGAGAGTGAAGGGGTGGTGGGATTCTTTCAATTACAGTGGGAAGCCTGACTACATCCTGGTGACAAAGCTAAAAGCTTTAAAGGGGAAGCTGAAAGAATGGAGCAAGACAACACAAGGCAATCTGGGAATTCAAAAGCAGAAAGTGTTAAGCCAACTAGCAAATTTGGAGCAAACACAGGACCAGAGAGTTTTAGAGGAAGGAGAGATAGCTTCCAGGCTAGCTCTCACTATGGAATTTGAAGATATAGGCAGAAAAGAAGAGACAAAGTGGAGGCAAAGATCCGGGGCAACTTGGATAAAACAAGGGGATAGGAACACCAGTCTTTTCCACGGAACAGCAAATGCTCATAGAAGATGCAATACAATTGACAAGTTGAAGGTTAGAGAAGAAACCATAACTGATCCATAAGAGGTGCATGAGGAAATAGTTGCTTACTATGAGAAATTGTATACAGAGACAGAGGATTGGAGACCACAATTGGACATGACAGATTGTCCCATGATTGATGCTGCTGACAATAACCTCCTGCAGGCACTATTTGAAGCTCAAGAAATTCTAAAGAGCATAAAAGCTTGTGCACGTGACAAAGCATCAGGCCCAGATGGATTTTTCAGTTAATGCTGGGGAACCATCAGCCCAGACCTAGTTGCAGCTGTTCACAATTTTCATAAAGAAGGAATCTTTGAAAGGAGCCTCAATGCCACCTTTGTGGCACTCATTCCAAAGAGGAAGGGAGCAGCAAACTACTAGCTGAAAGACTGAAAAAAGTTATTCACAAGCTAGTGGATAGACATCAGATGACCTTTATCAAAGGCAGACAAATCATGGATGCAGTGATGATTGCAAATGAATGTGCGGAGTCTAGACAAAGAAGCTAGAAGCCAGGAATCCTATGTAAGCTAGATATACAAAACGCTTATGATCACTTGAATTGAAAATTTCTTGTTCAAATGCTACAGATGATGGGGTTTAGTGCCAGATGGATCAAATGGATAAAGAACTCTAGCACAAAACTTGTGACCTCCTGCCCAATTACACTCCAAGCCTTCTTAAAAAAACCACTCCATATCCATCTGGACCAGGACTTAAGTTCTTGTCAATGTTGAACATAGCCAACTTCACAGAAAATATGTCAATCTCTTCTAATTATACGCATTTGCCTCAATAAGTCATAGAATCCCAAGCATTTTCTACTTGAGGTTGATGGGTATAATTACAGGGGATGACATATTTTATATGGTTAACTTAACTACCTAATAACAACAACAACATACCCAGTGTAATTCCACACAGTGGGGTCTGGGGAGGGTAGAGTGTACGCAGACCTTACCTCTACCTTGAGAGGTAAATAGGCTATTTCTGAAAGACCCTCGGCTCAAGAGAAAACATGACAAAAATGTCGGATAAGTCCGAAGAAAGTAAAGTACAAAGATCATGACAAAATACTATAGCTAAGCATTAATGGAGAGATTTTAACAGTAAATGCATCAGACTAGTACGATAATCGGAGTATAAGAAATTGTAGATAGTAACAGGAAATCAAAGGATAGGAACCCATAGGATAACACTATGTCTGCTTGTATGGAAGGATACACGAGACACGTACTACTACATAACCCTCTACCCTAATCCGCGTCCTCCACAATCTCCTATCTAGGGTCAAGTCCTCGGTAAATTGCAACTGCGTCATGTCATGCCTAATCACTTCTCCCCAATACTTTTTTCGGCCTACCTTTGAACCCGTCTAAAGCGAACCTCTAGCACCTCCGCATCGGGGCCTCTATGCCTCTCCT